>MDKH01168381.1:0-48037 GCA_005239495.1 Nicotiana undulata
TTCAAAGTTTGATCAGCCACTGTAACCACTTCCTTTTCTTGTTCCTTATCATTATTTGTATTGTTGGCACCTTGTTTTGTAACTGTAAGACTTTGGTCTGTTGTTTTAATAGCCTTTGTATTTCCATAGACACTTTGATTTTCCTCTTCCAATGTTTCTGCATCATCCTCTTCTTCACTTGGCATTACATCTGGTATCACCCCCTCTTCAGAGTCATCTTCAACTTGGTCTTCCCATAATCTACCCTTTGGCCAGTTCCTCTTATCCTTGTTCAGGAATTGTTCATATTCTGCATCTTCCACTAACTCATTGTCCCCATTTTTATCCAGTTCTTTATTCACCATAGTGTCCTGAGTTGGTACTTCTTGGACAGTAGCTACCATATTTCCTTGAAAAGTTCTCTGAACCCACTGTTGTGTTGATTCTCTTAATTGCTGTTAAGAAAATGTGCCTATTATGACTGCATCTCCCAGCTGTTCACCCTCATTTAATACCCCTTGTTTGGTTTTATGAGTTGTTGAGTTGAGGCTCTTACCATTTGCTTGTTTTCCTCCTTCATTTACTACACCTTGTTTAGCTATAGGAGTTGTGGAGTTAAGACTCTTACCATGTGTATGTTGATTTCCTTTGTGACCTTTGTTTCCTTTATCTTTTGTAGGAGATTTGAAGGTTGGTTCTGCTGCATTCAACCTGGAATCAGTATGTACTTGCTTCTGTACATTGGCATCCTCCACTAGTATTATTTGATTATTTTCCTGTTCATGTGCATTGTCATCCTCCAGTAGTGAAAATTGGTTTGTAATAGTAAGCCTCTGAGGCACAGTAGTTGGCTGGTTATTAGCTGGTACTAGTTCTTTACCAGTATTTTCCTTTGCTTTAGCTTGATTTCCCCTATGCATGTTTCTGTTATCCCTAACCTCTTTCCACTTTTGGTGTGGATTTCCCACTACTTTCCCACTTGATAGAATCATTATAGGGCCATTGTTGTTGTTGCTAGCATTGTGAGGCTCGACCTCCTTACCCTTTGTACTTTCATTAACTGGTGCCTTATTGGCCATGAGTTTTGGATGTATTTTCCAGCACTCCTACATGTCATGGCCCTGTAATTTACATTCCTTGCAATATTTAGGTAGGTAGTCGTATTTGAAGTTGATCCATTCTGTTCTGATTTCTTGTGTGATGTCATGTCTTATATTCATCCTGATCTTCTTTGGGAGGTCAGCTAGTAGGTCAACTAACACTTTCACACGAGCACAGCTTGGTCTTGTCTTGTTAACAGTGGCTAAATCTAAGTGTAAAGGTTTACCCACTGCTGATGCTAATGAAAACAGTACCTCTTTAACAAAAAAGGTAGGTAATAGGTTTGGAAAGGAAATCCAGGCCATTACTTTTGATGTTTCTTCTCCAGGTTTAAATTTAGAATCATATATCAATGTCCTCATCTGAAATTCTTCTCCATGTTTATCCTTTATGTAATATACTATCTTTGAAGTAAATTCGATAAAATCTTGCCACAAAGATAATCTTATCAATAAGTGACGATCACGTAGGTAACCAATGTTGCATTCTCCTTTTATTCCGCATTGAATTGGAATAATCCTACGTAATTCACTAAGTTCAGGCCAACCATATGAAAACTTACATACGACTGCATATTGCAAACCTTCCAGCACGTTCATACGATCAACTTTTGATTCCATGAATTCAATTAATGGTTCACCTTGTAAAAAAGAAGCACGCCTAATAGGAATAGGATCCACAGCAGCAACTTGTTCATTAACAGCAGCAGTTTTTGACGCAGGCTTCACAGCTTTGGCATAATCCATGGTTTTTTTGGGCTCGTTTGGGTTCGCTGGGGGCTGGGTTGTGATGGGCGGGGTCGCAGGGGTCAGCCCAGTCACTGGTGGTGGCTGGCCGCCGGATGTGGTGGCCATAATTGGCCGGAAATCAGCAACCTTTAGCTTTCTCTCTCTAAAAATGGAATTCTAGAGAGAAGGCAGAGAGAATTAGGTCCCGCCATTATTTTCTGATTGGGCCTGCTGCTTGGGCCTGGTGATCAGCCATTATTTTCTGATTGAAAGCAAGTTGGTCGTTCATCATTCTCTTCATAATCTCCTCAAGGCTAGCTGATTGTTCAGCCCGAGGTGGTCTGTATTGTTGTTGAGGTGCTTGAGGCCTGTATTGATTCTGAGTGCCTTGATTTCCTCCCCAAGAGAAGTTTGGGTGGTTTCTCCAATTGGGATTATAAGTGTTCCCATATTTATTTGCTTGACCCTTATTTGCATTACCACAAAGCAGACAGACTCTAGATTAGCTGGGCACAAGTCACTCGGGTGACCCTCTCCACATATTTCACAAAATACCTGAACTTGTTGTACTGGTTGGACCTGTTGCACTGGTCAGGGTCATCTGATTGACTTGGTTAGTCAATGTAGAGATCTGTGCTGACAATGCTGAGACCACATCTAATTCAAGAACCCCTGGTGACTTTTGGACCACATTCCTACCCATCTCTCCTTTCCAGTCTGGATTGCTTTTGGAGAATTTATTCAATAATGCAAATATTTCATCATAGTTCTTCTCCAATACCTGACCTCCAGCTGCAGCATCTACCATAATTTTTGTTTGGGGATGGATCCCCTCAATGAAAGTGTGAACTAACACTTCGTTCGTCTGATTGTGATGAGGACAGTCTCTGAGTAGCCCCTTGAACCTTTCCCATGCTGAATATAAGGATTCTCCTGCTTTCTATTTAAAGGACACTATCTCACTTCTGATCTTTGAAATTTTTCCTGAAGGGAAAAACCTTGCCAGAAATTTTCTTGCCAAATCATTCCATGATGTAATGGAATTAGCTGGTTCTGCCTTTAGCCATCGCTTTGCTTCGCCCAACAGAGAGAATGGGAAAGTGTGAGCCTCACATAATCTGGCGCAACCCCGTTAGTGATATGAGTATCACTAATCTCCAAGAAGTTCAGAATGTGTTGCTGTGGATCCTCGTGTGGAAGACCCATAAGCTGCCTGTTTGCATTAAGTAGCTGGATCATGCTCTGTTTCAGCTCAAAGTGCCAGTGATTCTGGGCTTCACGATGTTGGAGGTAACATTAGCAATAATGGGCATTGCTACCTCCTGAAAAGCCATATGTTGCTCCTCTGCCATGTTCACAGGAAACTGAACGAGTTCCTGAGTATTGTGTGTATCACTTGCTTCCCTCAACCTCCTGTGAAATGTTCTCTCAGGTTCGGGGTCAAAGCCGTCAAGTCTGTCTTTGCTTCTGACCCTACGCATTCAATCAAAGTTCATGAGATTAAAACAACAATCAAGTAACGTTAGACTAGACGAAATAAACAATTAAAGTAAAAACTAGAAAGTAGTCTATATTCAAGTCCCCGGCAACATCGCCAAAAAACTTGTTGCTCCCAAACGCACACGCAAGTATACGTGGTCATACAAGTAATATAATGATAAATCGGGTGTCGAACCCACAGAGACTTGTGTAAACTAATCACTAATTCAATATAATTGTTATTCAATCAAGCCAAGATAAAAATCCAATAATGTAACTATGATATACCACGATTCTAAGAAATAACTAATTATCAAGTAACGAGTTGATTATTGTGTATTCAATAGAGACAAATATTACAGGGTTGTGATCGATTCACCATTCGTATTTTGTTCTAATTTACTCTCCCTTTCATATAATTCACTCATGGTTGCTAATTAATCGATAATTGCTCTCATAGACTTCTCCCGAAGCACTACTCGCCTATTCTCAATAGATTAACGCCTACATTCCTATAAAATTAATCTATCAGAACGCATAAAGATTACGATATTTAATTAAGCACGGTGACTAGGTATATTCCTATCCTAGCCACAAATCCGCTCCCCTGAAGGGTTAAGATCGCGCTCTTCAACTCTTCTCTAATATATACACGACTTTCCCAAGCATAGCATAGATAGTATATAGAACCTAACTGCTGGCCAGACAATTAAGCAATTAAATACAGAATTGAAGAAACAACCATATATTGAGTGAACTATAATCAAGGTTAAGCTAACGTCGAACAACAATATTCATGGCTAAATCACAATCCCAGAACAATGGGTGTTTAGCCACTCATGCTAAAATCAAACAATTGCATAAGTGTTGAATTAATTGTAAATACTAGAAAAAGATGAAGAAAACTGAGAATCCTTCGCTCCTAACAATTACGTGTGTGTTTTTCCTCCAAGGTGGCGTCCAACTCCCTAAAAAATAAGCTTAGACTTGCTTTTATACATGTTGGGTAGGTCTAGGGCCGAAATAACCGTGTCCCGGGCAAAATAGGAGAAAATCCCGTCACCAGCGCCCTGGGTAGCGCCAGGCGCCCACCAGGGCGCTACTCCTAATTTAGGTACCGCCCACAACGCCACAGGTGGTGCTTGGCGCTGCCTGTGCACCCAATTTCGCAATTTTCCCGGTTTCGTCCGTTTTGGCTCTAATTTCGCACGTTTCGCCCCCAATTGATCCCGAATCATTTCTACACATAAAAACACTTCAAATTAATATAAATCATCACATTTAACATCTAAAACTCACGAAACAAAAGTAAAATGTGAGGCGATATACATAGAAATATATACACTTTAAGCTAAACATCAGATGTCGTGTCCTGAAGTTTGAGCAAAATTGACTAATCTTTAAATACATTGTAAATTGCGGATATATTTTAAACGGTGTGCTTAAAAGTGGCTACCTAGTGTCATATCCACTATTCCCTCCGCCTGATATTATTAGGTATTTTTACATCTTCATTTTGGTCCAAAATAAACGGTATTTTACATAATGAAAAATGTTTTAATTTTATGTTTTCAAACTCACCCTTGATTTTTATACTTCCAACGTGAAAAATACAAATTCCTACGCTCTTTATACTTATCAGCTATGAAAGATGCAAATTTAATTAACGATAATATCGTCAAAGTTCTTCTTAATTTTTAGGAGCAAGTAGTTTATTAAATGGCGTGCCAAAGGAGAAAATACCAAATAATATGGACAAGAGAGAGTAATTAATTAGGGTGGTTAAATTTCAAACAAATGATTAAGATCTGGCTAACATTTGGTCCCTTCATTATTGATACTTTTATATGCTGTTGACTTGTTCCATATGTGATAGTATTTGGTTACGCATTAGGTTCAACTAAGTATTTTCTCCACTATTTTTTATTCGTCATTTTAAAAAATTATGAAGGTATTAACTTTTTTTTACTCCACTCTTAATACTCCAAGAAAGTACATATTTATTTGCGGAAGATATACATATAAGGGTAATTTAGTTAAATATTCTTTTTAATTAATGCTATTTATTAGTTTCTTTTAACAAAAACTTTTGATTAATGCTGTTAAATAGGTTTCTCAAGTGATCTTAAACCACAAACAAAAAGTACAAGTGAAGTAGTGAAAATGTGTATTCAGTCCCTTTATATAAATTTTTTATTACATTTAAACTATTTCTAAAAATATATTATGTGCATAATATCGTGTAATATAGTTCAAGAAATTAGCATAACACGCGATACGTAATTCATTAATTTTGCAGGAATTCACAAGCAGATAAATTCAAAGCATACATTTGACTTTTAAACTCTAAATGTGTTTAACCGAATATATATCACAGAGACAAAATATTAGTAAAATTATCAGTATTTGTGCTTCAAAGGAAGACTACTATCATTTCATTATATTCTATTGGTTGTTAGATTAGATTAAGTGGTCCCACTTCAATATTTCTATCGAGGGCGCCGATATATTAGGTAATTAGATTGTCAAACTTCATTTTAGATAAGTAGCTCAAGAGCTTTGTACGTCTTCTAGTGCTGTGCCTATTATCCTCGATTTATTAATGTCCCTTAATTGTAATTAAAAAACCAAACGTGGCTTTTTATACTTTATATCCTATCAGTAGAAGGTAGGTGAAGAGTTGTAATAAACAAATCACCCCAAACCAAGTTGTCCATGTGACACCCATGGCGACCAACAAGTATGGGTCAAACATTACTGACATGCTTCTAGAATGGTAAATTTACGAAGAATGAGTGCATATATTATTTTTCGCAAATTTTATCGAGACGGAAATAAAAAGTAAAGAATTTTATTAGACATAACACAACGTCATCGAATACGTGCGTTTTTGGGCTCAATAGTGACATAATTCAAGGGATAAATTCGTAAAGTCCGTTGGATCAAAACAGACAATACGTAACGTGAACTTTGATCGTGACATGCAATAAGTGAACTCTTGATAGAAATTTTTTATTAAGGTCATCTCCAATCTTAACACTAAATTTTACACCAAAATAGTGTAACACCAAATTTGCTCCAACAGTTACACTATATTTTACACCAAAAAAGAATATTCCTTTTCATATTCTTCTTTCTCTTCTATATTATATTATTATCTTCTATTTAAATTTTATTTTTTATTTTCTTCAAACAAATTCTTTCTTTTTCCTTTTTTCAATATTCATCACATATAATTCACATTCACCACTTATATAATCATTTATTACAAAATTATTTTAAAAGATAAATCAACTAAAAGTGAAATCATTGATAAAAGATAATTAAATAAATATTACATCATAGTAAATTTAATTTAAGTACCACATAAATATTCAACTTTCGCCTCTATTCTCCCATAAATGCTCGATTAATGCATTACGAAGTGAGAAATGCGCATCTTTATCCTTAATTTTTTTGTGTCTAGCTAAAAATTATTCAAATCGGTGATCTTCATCTACTGCCATTTCTATCGTAGGAGCTTGACATTCACGTGCATACTATCTCGGAAAACATAAACCCAAAGAATACCCAGATACTCTTCGATCCCGAGCACCCTGGCCGTGTTCGAGGCTTAGGCATGGGTGCAGTTCCAACTGTAGTATTCAAGCAAACATCAAGACAAGGTGGTTGTTCTTATATCGGCGCAGCTAGCACTAGTGCTCCACCTCCACAATGGGTGCAAGAGATGGCAAATATGAGATCACAATTAAATGTGCTAACAAGCTTATTTCAAATGAAAATAGGAAATATCCCCGAGGAGTTTGCTCACTTATTTCCGACTCCTTCACAGGCAAGTCTTCTCTATATTATGTTGACATATGTTGTCCTAAAACAAATTATGAAAGATTGAAACAAATTTGTTGGTTTAACTTTCTAATTAATGGTATTGTGCTCTTTTCTGTCTTATGTTTGCTTAACATAAAATATATTATCGCGCTTTGTAATTTTGAGATGAATAATTAGAAATTAAAGGTGGAAAAATTATCACACAATTTATATAGTTGATAGCTCTTGTTAAACAGAATCAGTAGAAAATTAATGTGCATGATGTTTTTAGATCTGAATATATGTGCTGCTTATTTAGATTTGAATATATGCTAATTTGATATTTACTGTTATATTATGCAGGCACCCAATCTAGGAGATAGCGTTCCGTCACCACTTGGGCCAAGAAGATCCTTTGACGGAAGTAACTATGAAAATGGAGCAAACAACAATTAGTAATCATTGTTAGGATGAACTATGTTTTTTTGTGTTGTAACTATTGAATAACTCTCTTAACTCTCTGCAACATAAACTTGAATCTTGGATGATGTGGATTTTGGGTATTGTTTTAATATGATGAATATTTTATTTATTTAATTCTCTACTATAATTTATGTTAATTATTATGATGGGTGCTTGATAACATATTATGATGGATTTTGTGCAGTAGAAAGGATAAAGGAACTAAATGTGGAATTGAAAAATTAACATTAAAAATATTGCAATTATGGCAGTATAAAATGGCTATAATTCAAAAGGGACAGCAATTACGGCGGTTCCCAACCGCCACAATAAGCAAAGTAAACAGCGTACTTAAATATGCATATTATGACGCTTTTATCCGCATGTTGCGGCGGTTAGTCAAAAACGGCTGTATTATACCTTTTGGCGGAAGGGATTTTGGCGGGTATGGGGGCCGCCATTAATGACAATTACGGCGGTTCCGAACCGCCACTATAAGAAAATACAACCGCCACAATTACCCCAGTTTTTGTTGTGATAAAAGACATTCAATTCAATTGTACCACGAATGAAAATAGTGTTGTGTATCTTTTTTAGTTTTTCCATGGTTTAGATAAAATGTATAACTTATTTTTTTCAGTGGTTAGTCATGTAAATAATATCACTTATTAGTCGTAATTTTAAATTATGTTTGTATTCATTATTGCTTATTAATAATATTTATTTTATACGATTTGATTATCTTTATTGTTGAATATTTTAGTACAATGTCATGTATCATCTCATATTTATGTTGTTTTATTGAAAAACATCTTATATAGTTCTGTCTTACTGGGATTAAAGAAATATTTGGAGCACAAGTTTTACGTTTTGTGCTATGAAGACTTTATGAAAAAAAAAAACGAAAAACCCCAAAAACCAGAAAAATTAGAGAAAAACCGAGATTAAAAAATCCGACTTTTATTGGTTTGGTTTGGTATTTAGATTTAATAACTCGATACAATTTATTTGGTTTGGTAATTAGAAAATTCGAACTAACTCGACTTATGTACACCCCTTATTAATGGTAATCTTCACTAGCTTTTCCCTTAATGTATTATGTTTTTCGTCTCATTTTTTCCCCTGTGAATAGTTTCTATAGTGTAGTTTGTAGTTTTGAGGGTCTTTCGGAAACAACTTATCTTAACTATAGTTAGAGCTTTGTTTTACTCAATTAAATCTCATCCATTAATTTTTAATCATGACAAGTGTCTCCAATCCAAGTAGGAACTTAGAGAAACTAGAAAATGGAGGGGAGTTGGATCCGTTGATTAGTGTAGCTTGTAATTTGTAAACTTTTTCTGCTAGGCGAGGAACTTGCCCTTTAACTTAAGGCAATTCAAAACTACAATGAACTTTCCCTAGACATGTCATTAAAAGTAGCCCGATTTCTTGAAGTATAGGACTCCAACACTTATTAAACCTGTTAACATGGGTTGCTGATTTACGTTACTGATAAAATCACTCATAAGAAAGAGAGAGACAATTTCTTGAATAATTACTCAAATTGAAAAAAATATTTTTTTTGTAATAATAAAATTATACTAACTAAATAAAAAACTACCAAAAAATAACTATGACCGGAAAAATTGATCTATGCTGGATGATTAGAAGGCTGTAGAGTAACTGAGATTGGGGCGGAACTCAAAAACAATAATATAGTAAAAGGAAGTCAAAAAGAGATTGGGTCATCTGTCCAATTTCAGTTTTTGTTTGTTTGTCCATAATTCCTACTTGGTAATAAAAAAATTTAAATTGCCAAAAACAAAAAGCATCAGATAAGCTGTAATGTTGTATGCCAGTGTTTTTTAAGCAGCGTTTTTTTTATTTTTATGTCAAAATAAATAAAGAGCTACTTGAAATTTAATAAACATCAGGTGGTGCATAGTTTAAGTGCCACCAAACTCCCAACTCTTTTCCCTTACTCTTAACGCTATTCAAAGGCCACCCTCTGTTAAAAAAGAATTAAAATTGATAATTCATATCGTGATTACTTATAGAAAACAGTAGAGCTATAAGCGGTAAGTAGTGGAAATGATTGATGCACGTCTCTAATCCACACTGGATTTTTGGATTAAAAAATTAAAGAGAAAAATTCAAATTTGCGTAATTATAAAAAGTATATTTTTACAAAGTCGAAGAACTGAAAAAGAAATGAGTTAGAGTTTTGCATTTGATTCGGCATTGAATTAAAAATCAAACGAAACTGATAGAAAAGAAGATATATTTTTACAAAGTTGGCATAATACATATTTTACCCTTCTAACGTGTACGAAAATTTCTTTTGCGCACCTTTTTTCTTTTGGGCAAGCAATCCATTATGCACCTTAGCTTGCAACTTAGCTATGAGTCTATGACCTCCACAGAATGACCATGACTGATGACACATATTAAATAAAGGCCAAATACATCGACAGCCCCTTAAACTTGTCCTCACTTTTTATTTTGACACTCCATCTTAAGTCTGCTCCAATTGAACACTCCAACAACACCTCGAATGTGTCATTTAGACACAAAATTCGTAAGCAGCCAAACATAAGCAATGCGTGTGATTCACTCGCCACGATAACGAATAAAAAAAAGACACATGGATTTAACTTAAATTAATTAATTAAAAAATCCATTTTCAGCCATTGTCATCTTCCCCAACAACCTTCATCTTCATAACCTGAAAACCCTAGACCTAACCCTTACCCAAAGCCATCAGCCGCCGCCACCCCTACCCTTGAACCCTAGGACCTCAACCTCTCCAAGACCCCATCTTCTTCTTCACGCCACAAACGACCGTCCACCGCCGGCGACTACAGCTTTTTTCCGTTCACACCCACCAGTCGCCGGCGACTCCAGCAGTAGAGTTATTGGTTGACGGCGGAGGAAGATCCCATCCTATCCACGGGGCCACGAACAGATCTCAACTGCCCAGAAGACTTCGAGCCTCAAGTGACTCGAATCAACGACTTCAAGTGAGGAAACTCGAACTTGCCGGCGACCTCTGTTTTGTTTGCCTTTTTGTGTGTTTTTGTTTCTGCTGCTAGAGGCGGGCAGCCACTGGTGGGGCGAACTTTAACGTTTGGTTTCTGGAGTAAAGGAGATGGGTGAGGGTAGTGGGGCTGGTTTCCGGTGGGCTGGAGAGGGTGGTTATTGGTGGTGTGAGGCGGCAGTGAGTTAGGGGAATGGGAAGCTGCCCGGTTCTCTTCTTTGTGTCCAGATGAAGGGTTCCCTTTTAGTGTAAAGAAGAAGGAGAAGATGACTTGACCATGGAGAGGAGACGACTGGAGAGAGGGGGTCGGCGGCGTTTGGCCGGTGAAAGCTGTGGAAGGTGGCGACTGGATGGATGAGGTCGGTTTTTTCATTTTTTGTTGAAAATCCTTTCTTTGATAATTGTTTGAAATCTTTGAACGTGAATGAATCACTGGTCATTTAATTTCTCTAGCAGCCTAATTGGAAAAGACAGTAACTAAGTTGAAAAAGAAGAGCGAAAAGAAGAAAGAATAAATATTTGGGATTTTCCGGCAACCTCCATTTATTCCGGCCATGGACCGGTGGAGGGGGAGAGAGAAAGGTGACAATCTGGTGACTGTGTGAAAGAATAGGTGGGAAAAGAAAGAGAATTTTTTTTAAAAAAAATAAATTGATCTATCACGCTCTGGAAAATAGTGTAATACATGCACTATGCCACATCACCGAGTTGTGTCTAAATGACACATTCGAGGTGTGGTTGAAGTGTTCAATTGGAGTGAACTTAAGATGAAGTATCAAAGTGAAAAGTGAGAACAAGTTTAAGGGGTTGCCGATGTATTTAGCCTTAAATAAACATATCATAAGCAAAGCTTTATGTACGACGAAGGGTAATACCATAAATTTCAATTGCTCTATGGGGCTATTACCGTAAATATAAGTTGTTTGTGGGGCCACTTACCACGTGTGTATAGCTTTTGGTCTTTCTTTGGTTTCTCTTCTCCATTTGATACAACTTCTCATGTTTTCGCTTCATCCTTCTACTTTCTGGTGAGTTCTTTTGTTGTTCTTCTTCCTTTTGTAGTTAATATGTATAAATGATATACTGACAACATACGATAATACATATATTATATATAAATTATATATAAATTACATATTCTTTAATTTTTTAATTTAAGTGATTGTGTGAGCATCTATTTAGATTGATTAGATAAAGTTAAAAGAAAAATATGAAAGAATTTTAATCAAAGATTAAAAATAAAATAAAGTTTTTATGTAGACAATTTCTATTAAAACTCATCCTTTTACAACAAATAAATTTTTTTTGGTAAGAAAATAAAGAAAAGGCATAAAAATAAGATAAAAGAAAATAAATATAGAAAAAATATATGAAAATGTAAAAACCATAAATAAGAGATGACAACGAATTTCTTCTTTTATTTCATCTTTGTTGAATATAAAAAATTTGGAAGTCGATCTCATCAATTTAAAAAAAAAAATCAACTCAAATACATAGATAAGATAAGGATATCTTAGAATATTTTTTTAATCTACATTATGTGTCTTTTTTAAACATCACTTTTACTAACAAAAAGATATGATATTCGAATTTGAATTTAAATGCAATTTGAGTAGTTTGCGTTGAGGTTAAGCCAAGTATAGTGTCGAGAAAAAACTACTTGACAATTTTAAGACAATATATGTAATGTTATATAATAACAATCAACTAATTTAACCTTTAATAATTCAAAGAACCAAAAACCTATATACATAGGGTATTCAAAATTCAAAATATGTCGCTAGGGATATCGATAAACTTAAAATGGAGAAATTAGCCATGTACTTGGAAACCCCCTATTTGCCAATAGAAATGTTGCCCTACTTCCACACCGAATATATAGTATAACCCCTTTAGAGTATCGATGGAACATGACTGAACATTCATATTGCCTTGCCAGTCATACCGAAATAAAGTTTCACCGGCTAAAGACTCATTTAAATTTTTAGATAGCCGATTAAAGTGGATATTAAATTAAGAATAATATCTTCACTTGCATCATTATAAAGATAATCATTATTAAAATATATATAAAGTTTTAGAATTGGAATTTCAAAATAGAAATATTTTTTGAAAGATAACAGCATACCAATAAGAGTAAGTCGTAGTAAAAGAATCACGTCATAAACAAAGAATCGTTCATATTGTGGCAACCTTTGTGCTTTGCCATAAATACGAGTTATTATTTCACTTTGTGGCAATTTTAGGTTCCAATGACACCAATGAGAATGGTGCAAAAATAAAATTATCATTACGAATTGAGAAAATGTTCGTCTTTTTTCATGTAGTGTATCTTAATTATTATCTAACGATTATCTATAATTATATATAAGGTTTTAATTTTAATATTATTTACATATAATTAAAATACTCAGATATTTAATATGGTTAATGTCAAAATCAAAATTGAGTCATACTGGAAAAAGAAAATTCACTCGCTAAAGAATTTTGTAAATTTTTAGATAGCTCACTAAAATGAGTTTTGAATTAAAGACAATATTTTCACTTATTATTACAAAAATAATTATTATTGAAAAACAAAACAGTTTTAGAAACTGAAATTTTAAAACAGAAATATTTTTGGAAGATATCGAGACACTAAATAAGAGTTCAAGTAGTAGTAAAAGAGTCAAGTCGTATTCAAAGAGTCCTTCATAATCTAAACCTTTGATTGTTTTGTGATAAATGATTATTGTTTTGATTCCTGACTATTTTTAGGATCTTTGACACCGACGATAATAGTACCAAAAAATAAAATAGAATTATAATTAGGCGATTTGAGAAAAAATCAATCTTTTTTCGTGTAGTAGTTTTTAGTTAATATCCAATGATTATCTATATTTATCAAGAAGGTTTATTTTAAGATTATTTATACAATCTAAATAACTCAAATATTTGACAAGGTTAATGTACGCACATTCGCGCGGGTACCAATACTAATATAATAAGCAAAGATTTATGTACGACTAAGGGTAATACCTAGGGGTGTTCATGGTTCAGTTTGGATCGGTTTTTCCCTAAAAATAAACCAAACCAAGTAAGTCGGTATTTCAAATATTAAAACCAAACCAAATCAATTAAGTCGGGTTTTTTCGATTCAGTTTATGTCATTTTTTCGGTTATTTATCGATTTTTTCTTAAATATAATACATACACTATCAAACACATATTCCGGCGACCACATTTTCAACGTGATACTATCAAATCAATGTGATGACCCAAAAGGTCATCCTGTGTAAATTTAGCTAAAACTGTATTCCGAGGCCCCAAAAGCCTCCTCTAATCTCACCTCGATGTGTGTGCGCAGCCCGGACGCGTAGCCGGGAAGACTTTATGTGAAAACTTGATAAAGAGTTGAATTCATAATAATTAATTGATTAAAGTTGACTTTGGTCAATATTTTTGGTAAACGGACCCGGACCCGTGATTTGACGGTCCCGGAGGGTCCGTAGGAAAATATGGGACTTGGGCGTATGCCCGAAACCGAATTCCATGGTCCCAAGTCCGAGAAATAAATTTTTAAAGAAAATTATTTTCTGAAAATTATAAAGACTTATGAAAATGAACTTTGATGTGAAACCTGTGTTACCGGGCCCGTATTATGGTTCTGGAGCCTGGAACAGGTTTAATATGGTTATTATGAGTTGTCTGTAAAATTTGGTAAGAAACGGACTTGGTTTGACGTGTTTCGGATAAAAAATGAAAAAGTTGATAGTTTACGAAGTTTGAGAAAATTCTATGGATTTTGGAGTTTAATTCATTGTTTTTATTTTATTTTGGTGGTTTTATAACTTGAATAAGTCCGTAGGATGATTTGGTAGGCGTGTGTATATTTGAGTTTTGAGTCCCGATGGCTCGGGTGAGTTTCGGGTAGGTGTCAGAGTGCAAATTGTTAGAAAAATCTGGTGTTGGAACTGTTTTCTGGTGTCTGGTGTAATACCCTTCGCGAACGCGGTAAGGGCCGCGAACGCGAAGAGTAATTATTGTGGCCTAGGATTTTACTCTACGCGAACGCGTAGAGGGAAACGCGAACACGGAGCACTGGATGGTGACTCTACGCGAACGCGTCCCCAGGGGTGCGAACGCATAAAGTTAGGTTGGGGTCTGGGGGATGGCTAGTCGTAAGCCTACGCGAACGCGGCAGGTAGCTCGCGAATTCATAGTCCAGGGAAGTCGAACCTACGCGAACGCGTAGGTCAGGAAAGTCAAACCTTCGCGAACGCGGTCAATGGCTCGCGAACGCGAAGGGTATTTTTGCCCAGTTAATTTAAAAGCCAAAAAACAGACTTCATTACGGGAATTTAACCATATTTTCATAACCCTCCTTCTTCCCCACACCCAATAGGCGATTCCCAAGCTAGTTTTTCTCCGTAACCACTTGGATAAGTGATCCTAACTCTAATCCCTTCCATTTTTCTTTCATAAATCACTAGAATCTAGGTCTAATAACATGAAATCAAGGTAGAAATTAGGGGTTTTGGGTAGAGTTAGGGTTTAAGGAATTTTTGGGAATTTCACCCCGTTTTGGGGTCGGATTTCAAAACAAATTGTATATTCGGGCTCGTGGGAAAATGAGTTATCAGGTTTTGGTCCGAACCTGGAGTTTGGACCAAGCGGGCCCGGGGTCGAATTTTGATATTTTTGAAAGAATGTTGGAAAATGTATAATTAGGCTTGGGATGGAATTATTGAGTCATTATTGATGTGATTAAGCTAATTATGTCTAGATACTACTTTTTCGGAGTCGGATTTGAGAGGAAAAGCGGTGTTAGAGGCTTGACTTGCATCTTTGGAGCCGAGGTAAGTGTTTTGCCTAACCTTAGCTTGAGGGAATATGTATATAGTCTTATTTGCTATGTGTAATCCATGTCCAACGTATATGTAAGGTGACGAGTACCTATGTGTTGTGGTCAAGCATGCCTGTGAGTCAAAATATGATAAATTATACCGTGTCCTTGATATTCTTTGTGTTATGAATAATTGATGATTTCGAAGGGTTGCATTGATGTTTTTTCGTGATGTGGGAAGTTATTGATTAATTGTTCAGTTGAGGGCTTTACTGTTGAAATTATACTACCTCTGAGTGAGATTGGCTATAGCTGAGTCCCTTGCCGGGACGATAGAATTTTATTGGTTTTTGCTTTACAGTTGAGCTTTCTTATTGTTAATTTTCATATAAAGTTGTTGCCTTTATATGTGTTATGCACGAGGGGACATTCCGTGCCGAGTGACTGTGAGGCTATGCACGAGGGGACATTCCGTGTTGAGCGATCTTATTACTTATGCACGAGAGGACATACCGTGCCGAGTGACTGTGAGGGTATACACGAGGGGACATTCCGTGTTGAGCGATCTTATTACTTATGCACGAGAGGACATTCCGTGCCGAGTGATTGTGAGATGATGCACGAGGGGACATGCCGTGCCTTTTGTTGTTCATTTACCTGTTCCGAGACGTTAAACTCCTATTTTTACTTCTACATTTCAGTTATTCCATGTTCTACTGTGTTGGTATTTGTTGTCCCTTTTATCCCCAACATGTTCTCCCCGTACCTGTATTTACTTGTTTATTTTCGTTATTATTTTCTGTTTGAGCATAGAATTGCACAGGTATGAATTGTTGTCGGTCCTAGCCTCGTCACTACTTCGCCGAGGTTAGGCTCGACACTTACTCAGTACATGGGGTCGGTTGTACTGATGCTACACCTGCACTTCTTTATGTTGTGCAGATTACGCAGCCGGACCCGGTGGACATTGATGGAGGGAGTATCCTTCAGTCCATTCAGGAGACATCAAGGTAGACCCGCAGACGTTCGTGGGCCTTGGTCCTCCTTCAGTTCTGTCTTATTTTTATAGTTCAAAGACAGTTATATGTATTTATTTTTCAGACCCTTTGTATTTAGTAACCTCATAGACAGTTCGTGAGTTAGTGACACCAGTTCTGGATTAAATTTACGGGATTTATTTCGAAGCTTGTTATATAGTTCTGAAATTAGATAACTTTCATATTGTTAATCACAATTGCCTTAGTTATCCTGTTCTTTTTAACTATTAATGAGTTTATTTATTCAAAACGTTGGCTTGTCTAGCGGGTTCAACGTTAGGCGCCATCACGGCCTGAAGGTGGGATTTTGGGTCGTGACAATCAATTGCCCTTTGAAAAATCTATTATTTACTAAAATATATTGATGATAATTGAATCAAATAGTGATGAATAATTTAAGGACTCAATTAAAAATATTTTTTTTAAACTTGAAATGGATTCTTACATTTAACAGAAGAAAACTACCAATCAAACTAGAATATAAAGGTAAAGAACTGTACTAAAAGTGCAAACGATTAACATTCACCATAAAAATTTTGAAACTTTGTATAAAAATATACATATATATAGGTGTAATAATAAATTTGAAATAGTTACTCCTATAGTCGGTTTGGTTCGGTTATTTTTTGATTAAAACCAAAACCAAACCAAACTAAAAAGTATCATTTTTTTGGTCGGTTTGGTTTGGTTTTCGGTTTGGTTCGGTTTTCCTACTCAGACAGTCCCAGTTGGACCAGCTCAGGTCCCAGAGGGGTTGCTACACCGATGCTTCAGAACGCTCTAGTCCGCTTGGTGGGACTCATGGAGAGTGTGGCTCAGGCCGGTCTTCTTCCTACTGCACCAGCGGGTTCTCAAACTGGGGGAGGGACCCAAACTCCTGCTGTTCATACACTAGAGCAGTTTGTCACTCAGTTCCAGACTCCGGCACCTCAGACAGCCGGAGTAGCTCAGCTGGGTATTGTGGCAGTGGAAGTTGAGGGAGCAGCCATGTCAGCAGACGCTCTATGGAGGTTAGATCGGTTCACCAAGCTATTCACTACTACATTCACTGGTGCACCATCAGAGGATCCCCAGGATTATTTAGACAGCTGTTATGAGGTTCTTCGGAACATGGGCATTGTGGAGTCCAATGGAGTTGATTTTGCTACATTTCGTCTTTCTAGCACCGCCAAGACTTGGTGGAGAGATTACTGCTTGACCAGACCAACTGAGTCTGCACCTCTGACTTGGGCTCAGTTCTCCGAGTTATTATTGGGGAAGTTTCTTCCAGTTACTCAGAGAAAGGATCTTCAAAGGCAGTTTGAGCGTCTCCAGCAGGGCTCCATGTCCGTCACTCAGTACGAGACCAGGTTCATTACTCTAGCCAGGCATGATTATGATACTCTCCACGGATCGAGAGAGAGTGAGGAAGTTTATTGAGGGTTTGGCCTAGCCTATCAGACTTCGGATGGCCAGGGAGACGGGTACTGATATCTCCTTTCAGGATGCAGCCGATGTGGCCAGGCGCATTGAGATGGTATTATCGCAGGGCACTGGTCAGGGGTATGACAAGAGACATCGTCATTTCAGCCGTTTCAGTGGTGCCTCATCTGGAGGCAGAGATTCCTTTGGCAGAGGTCATGCCCCTAGGACTTATCAGTCGGCACTCCAGGTATCCCGCAGTGCACCATCAGCTCCCATCAGCGCACCGCCGATCTAGAGCTTTCAGGGTGGTCATTCTGGTCGTCAGGGACAGTTCCAGGGTCAGTATTCTCAGTAGCCGAAGACTTGCTTCACTTGCGTTGGTTCAGGGCATATTTCTAGGTTTTGCCCCCGAGGTTTTGGTGGGTCTCACTATCAGCGTTCCTGTGCCATGGTTCCCGTATCAGGTGCACCCCCACCCCCTCAGCCAACTAGGGGTGGTGGTCGTGGTGCCAGAGGTGGAGGTCAGACCCATAAAGGT
Source organism: Nicotiana undulata (assembly GCA_005239495.1). Classification (NCBI taxonomy): domain Eukaryota; kingdom Viridiplantae; phylum Streptophyta; class Magnoliopsida; order Solanales; family Solanaceae; genus Nicotiana; species Nicotiana undulata. The sequence goes on from MDKH01168381.1 coordinate 18,380, forward strand.
GGAGGGCATGTCATGAGAGGTAAAGGTCAGCCCATAGCAGGTAGACCCAGAGATGTTCAGGTTGGAGGGGCTCCGCCCTGATGCTATGCTATTCCGGCTAGGCCTGAGGCTAAGGCCTCTGACGCAGTTATCACAGGTATGGTTTCAGTTTGCAGCCGAGATGCTCCGGTATTATTCGTTCCGGGTTCTACTTTCTCTTATGTGTATTCATATTTTGCCCCTTATTTGAGCACGTCCCGTGATCCCCTGAGTGCTCCTGTATATGTGTCTACCCCGGTGGGTGATTCTATAGTGGTAGATCGAGTCTACCGTGCTTGCTTAGTAGTTATCGGTGGGATGGAGACTCAGGTTGATCTTTTTCTTCTATATATGGTTGACTTTGATGTTATATTGGGGATGGATTGGCTATCTCCCTATCATGCTATTCTGGAATGTCATGCCAAGATAGTGACCTTAGTCGTACCAGGAGTACCTCGTTTGGAGTGGAGAGGGACTCCTAGTCATTCTTCTAGTAGAGTTATTTCTTAAATGAAGGCTCGGCGCATGGTCGAGAAGGGTTTTCTGGCCTATTTGGCCTATGTTCGTGATTCTAGTGCCGAGGTTCCTTCTATGGAATCTGTGCCCATGGTTCGTGAGTTTCCAGAGGTATTCCCTGCTGACCTTCCGGGTATACCACCCGATAGGGATATTGATTTTTGTATTGAGGTAGCTCCGGGCACTAAGCCTATTTCTACTCTGCCGTATCGTACGGCCCCGCCGTATCGTACAGCCCCGCCGGAGTTGAAGGAATTAAAGTAGAAATTGCATAATTTGTTGGATAAAGTCTTCATTAGGCCTAGTGTTTCCCCTTGGGGTGCTCCAGTGTTGTTCGTTAAGAAGAAAGATGGCTCAATGAGGATGTGTATTGACTACCGGCAGCTGAATAAGGTTACTATTAAGAATAAGTATCCTTTGCCGAGGGTTGATGATCTATTTGGCCAGCTTCAGGGTTCTACAGTGTTTTCCAAGATAGACTTGAGATCAGGTTACCATCAGATGAGGATTAGGGCTTCTGATGTCCCTAAGACAGCCTTTCGCACTCGTTATGGGCATTATGAGTTCTTGGTGATGTCATTTGGTTTGACAAATGCCCCCACTGCTTTTATGGAGTTGATGAACCGTGTGTTCAGGCTATATTTGGACTCATTTGTGATTGTATTTATTGATGATATCTTGATTTACTCCCGTGGCCGAGAGGAGCACGAGCAGCTCCTTCGAGTCGTCCTCCGGACTCTGAGAGATAGGCAGTTGTATGCCAAATTTTCTAAGTGTGAGTTCTGGTTGAGTTCGATGGCATTTCTTGGCCATGTTGCGTCGGCAGAGGGTATTCAGGTGGACCCCAAGAAGATTTCAGCAGTCAGATATTGGCCTAGACCTACTTCAGCTACAGAGATTCAGAGCTTCTTGGGCTTAGCATGTTATTATCGCCGATTTGTAGAGGGCTTTTAATCTATCGGAGCTCCGATGACCAGGTTGACCCAGAAGGGCGCCCAGTTCAGGTGGTCGGATGAGTGTGAGGCGAGCTTTTAGAAGCTCAAGATAGCCTTGACCACGGCACCAGTGTTAGTTTTGCCCACAAGTTCAAGACCGTATACCGTGTATTGTGATGCTTCATGGGTTGGGCTTGGTGTAGTGTTGATGCAGGATGGCAAGGTCATAGCCTATGCTTCTCGTCAGTTGAAGGTTCATGAGAGGAATTATCCAGTTCATGATTTGGAGCTTGCAACTATCGTTCATGCATTGAAGATTTGGAGGCATTACTTGTATGGTGTGCCATGTGAGGTGTTTACGGATCATAAGAGTTTACAGTATCTATTCAGGAAAAAGGAGTTGAACATGAGGCAAAGAAGGTGGTTAGAGTTACTGAAGGATTATGATATTACCATTCTTTATCATCCGGGGAAGGCCAATGTGGTGGCCGATGCTTTGAGCTGGAAGTCAGCCAGTATTGGTAGTCTTGCTTATTTGTTAGTCGGAGAGCGACCTCTTGCTTTGGTTGTTCAGGCTTTGGCCAACCGATTCGTGATATTGGAGGTTTCTGAGACTGGCGGTGTTTTGGACCATACCGTGGCCCGTTCATCATTATATGATCGTATTCGGGCCAGGCAGTATGATGATCGTCATTTATGTGTTCTTAGAGATACAGTCCGGCAAGGAGGTGCCAAGCAGGTTACGATTTATGATGAGGGAGTTCTGCAGATGCAGGGCCGTATTTGTGTACCTGGTGTTGATGGTATTCGTGAGTTGATACTACAAGAGGCCCATAGTTCCCGGTATTCCATTCATCCGACCGCCACAAAGATGTACCAGGGCTTACGACAACATTATTGGTGGCGGAGGATGAAGAAGGATATTGTAGCTTATGTAGCTCGGTGCTTGAACTGTCAGCAGGTTAAGTACGAGCACCAGAGACCTGGTGGTTTGATGCAGCAGATTCAGCTTCCCGAGTGGAAGTGGGAGCGTATCACCATGGATGTTGTAGTTGGAATCCCACGGACTCAAAGGATGTTTGATGCGGTGTGGGTGTTGTGGATAGGCTGACCAAGTCAGCACACTTCATTCCGATATCAGTTTCGTATTTAGCGGAGAAGTTGGCAAAGATCTATATGAGAGAGATTGTTAGATTGCATGGTGTGCCCTTATCCATTATATTCGATTGAGGTACTCAGTTTACCTCCCATTTCTGGAGGGTATTTCAGCGAGAGTTGGACACACAGATTGAGTTGAGCACATCATTTCATCCCCATACGGACGGACAGTCCGAGTGTACTATTCAGATTTTGGAGGATATGTTGCGGGCTTGTGCCATTGACTTTGTGGTTCATGGGACCAGTTCTTGCCTTTAGCCGAGTTTGCCTACAACAACAGCTATCAGTCGACCATTCAGATGGCTCCGTATGAGGCGTTGTATTGTAGTGTCGGTCCCCAGTCGGATGGTTTGAGCCGGGAGAGGCTAGATTATTGGGTTCTGAGTTAGTCCAGGATGCTTTGGACAAGGTGAAGTTAATTCAGGATAGACTTCGTGCATCTCAGTCCAGGCAGAAGAGTTATGCGGATCGTAGAGTTCGAGATTTAGCCTTTATGGTAGGAGACATGGTATTTCTTCGGGTGTCGCCCATGAATGGCGTGATGAGGTTCGGAAAGAAGGGAAAGTTGAGCCCTAGATACATTGGTCCATTTGAGATTTTGGATGAGGTAGGAGAAGTGGCCTACAGACTTACCTTGCCACCGAGTTTATCAGCCGTGCACCCGGTGTTTCATGTGTCTATGCTCCTGAGGTATATTGCGGATCCGTCTCATGTACTTTACTTCAGCGGTGTCCAGTTGGACAAGGATTTGTCTTATGAGGAGGAGCCGGTAGCCATATTGGCTCGGCAGGTTCGTCAGTTGAGATTGAAGAGTTATCCTTCGGTTCGTGTTCATTGGAGAGGTCAGCCTGTTGAGGTAGCGACCTGGGAGTCCGAGTCCGATATGCGGAGGCGATATCCCCACCTTTTCCCCGACTCAGGTACCTTTCTATGTCCGTTCGAGGACGAATGTTTGTTTTAGAGGTGGAGATTGTGATGACCCAAAAGGTCATCCTGTGTAAATTTAGCTAAAATTGTGTTTCGAGGCCCCGAAAGCCTCCGCTAATCTCACCTCGATGTGCGTGCACATCCCGGGCGCGTAGTCGCGAAGCCTTTATGTGGAAACTTGATAAAGAGTTGAATTTATAATAATTAATTGATTAAAGTTGACTTTGGTCAACATTTTTGGTAAACGGACCTGGACCCGGACCCGTGATTTGACGGTCCCGGACGATCTGTAGGAAAATATGGGACTTGGGCGTATGCCCGGAATCGAATTCCGAGGTCCCAAGTCCGAGAAATGAATTTTTAAAGAAAATTGTTTTCTGAAAATTATAAAGACTTATGAAAATGAACTTTGATGTGAAACCTGTGTTACCGAACCCGTATTATGGTTACGGAGCTCGGAACATGTTTTATATGGTTATTATGAGTTTTCTGTAAAATTTGGTAAGAAACAGACTTGGTTTGACATGTTTCGGATAAAAAATGGAAAAGTTGATAGTTTACGAAGTTTGAGAAAATTCTATGGATTTTGGTGTTTAATTCATTGTTTTTGATGTTATTTTGGTGGTTTTATTACTTGAATAAGTTCGTAGGATGATTTGGTAGTCGTGTGTACATTTGGGTTTTGAGCCCCGATGGCTCGGGTGAGTTTCGGGTAGGTGTCGGAGTGCAAATTGTTAGAAAAATCTGGTGTTGGGACTGTTTTCTGGTGTCTGGTGTAATACCCTTCGTGAACGCGGTCAAGGGCTGCGAACGCGAAGGGTAATTATTGTGTCCTGGGATTTTACTCTACGCGAACGCATAGAGGGAGACGCGAACGCGGAGCACTGGATGGTGACTCTACGCGAACGCGTCCCCAGGGGTGCGAACGCATAGAATTAGGTTGGGGTCTGGGGGGTCGTGAGCCTACGCGAACGTGGCAGGTAGCTCGCGAACGCGTAGGCCAGGGAAGTCGAACCTACGTGAACGCGGCCAAGGGATCGCGAACGCGTAGGTCAGGAAAGTCAAACCTTCGCGAACGCGGTCAATGGCTCGCGAACGCGAAGGGTATTTTTTCCCAGTTAATTTAAAAGCCTAAAAACAGACTTCATTACGAGATTTTAACCATATTTTCATAACCCTCCTTCTTCCCCACACTCCATAGGCGATTCCCAAGTTAGTTTTTCTCCATAACCACTTGGGTAAGTGATCCTAACTCTAATCCCTTCCATTTTTCTTTCATAAATCACTAGAATCTAGGTCTAATAACATGAAATCAAGGTAGAAATTAGGGGTTTTGGGTAGAGTGAGGGTTTATGGAAATTTTGGGAATTCAACCCCGTTTTGGGGTCGGATTTCAAAACAAATTGTATATTCGGGCTCGTGGGGGAATGGGTTATCGGGTTTTGGTCTGAACCTCGAGTTTGGACCAAGCGGGCCCAGGTCGAATTTTGATATTTTTGGAAGAATGTTGGGAAATGTATAATTAGGCTTGGGATGGAATTATTGAGTCATTATTGATGTGATTAAGCTAATTATGTCTAGATACTACCGTTTCGGAGTCGGATTTAAGAGGAAAGGCGGTGTTTGAGGCTTGACTTGCATCTTTGGAGCCGAGGTAAGTGTTTGTCCTAACCTTAGCTTGAGGGAATAGGTATAGAGTCTTATTTGCTATGTGTAATCCATTTCCAACGTACTGGTAAGGTGACGAGTACCTATGTGTTGTGGTCAAGCATGCCCGTGAGTCAAAATGTGATAAATTATACCGTGTCCTTGATATTCTTTGTGTTATGAATAATTGATGATTTCGAAGGGTTACATTGATGTTGTTTCGTGATGTGGGAAGTTATTGATTAGTTATTCAGTTGAGGGCTTTACTGTTGAAATTATACTACCTCTGAGTGAGATTGGCTATAACTGAGTCACTTGCCGGGACGATAGAATTTTATTGGTTTTCGCTTTACAATTGAGCTTTCTTACTGTTAATTTACATATCAAGTTGTTGCCTTTATATGTGTTATGCACGAGGGGACATTCCGTGCCGAGTGATTATTATTTATGCATGAGAGGACATACCGTGCCGAGTGACTGTGAGGGTATACACGACGGGACATTCCGTGTTGAGCGATCTTATTACTTATGCACGAGGGGACATTCCGTGCCGAGTGATTGTGAGATTATGCACGAGGGGACATGCCGTGCCTTTTGTTGTTCATTTACCTGTTCCGAGACGTTAAACTCCTATTTTTACTTCTACATTTCAGTTATTCCATGTTTTACTGTGTTGATATTTGTTGTCCCTTTTATCCCCTACATGTTTTCCCCGTACCTGTATTTACTTGTTTATTCCGTTATTATTTTCTGTTTGAGCATAGAATTGCACAAGTATGAATTGTTGTCGGTCCTAGCCTCGTCACTACTTCGCCGAGGTTAGGCTCGACACTTACTCAGTACATGGGGTCGGTTGTAGTGATGCTACACTTGCACTTCTTTATGTTGTGCAGATTACGCAGCCGGACCCGGTGGACATTGACGGAGGGAGTATCCTTCAGTCCATTCAGGAGACATCAAGGTAGACCCGCAGACGTTCGTGGGCCTTGGTCCTCCTTCAGTTCTGTCTTATTTTTATAGTTCAAAGACAGTTATATGTATTTATTTTTCAGACCCTTTGTATTTAGTAACCTCATAGATAGTTCGTGAGTTAGTGACACCAGTTCTAGATTAAATTTACGGGATTTATTTCGAAGCTTGTTATATAGTTCTGAAATTAGATAACTTTCATATTGTTAATCACAGTTGCCTTAGTTATCCTGTTCTTTTTAACTGTTAATGAGTTTATTTATTCAAAACGTTGGCTTGTCTAGCGGGGTCAATGTTAGGCGCCATCACGGCCTGAAGGTGGGATTTCGGGTCGTGACAATCAATTGCCCTTTGAAAAATCTATTATTTACTAAAATATATTGATGATAATTGAATCAAATAGTGATGAATAATTTAAGGACTCAATTAAAAATATTTTTTTTAAACTTGAAATGGATTCTTACACTTAACAAAAGAAAACTACCAATCACACTAGAATATAAAGGTAAAGAACTGTACTAAAAGTGCTTACGATTAACATTCACCATAAAATTTTTGAAACATTGCATAAAAATATAAATATATATATAGGTGTAATAATAAATTTAAAATAGTTACTCCTATAGTCGGTTTGGTTCGGTTATTTTTTGATTAAAACCAAACCAAACCAAATTTGATCGGTTTTTAAAATTCAAAACCAAAACAAAAGCAAACTAAAAAGTATCGGGTTTTTTGGTCGGTTTGGTTTGGTTTTCGGTTTGGTTCGGTTTTTCGTATTTTTATGAACACCCCTAGTAATACCATAAATTTCAATTGCTTTATGGGACTATTACCGTAAATATAAGTATGGGTAAATAGTTTGGCGCCCACCGTGAGGCTAAGGATAATAGTGATTACCTAGTACAAACTTTCATAACACACAGTATTTTACACGTGCACACTGATTTCGGTCACCACGACGAAAATGATAACATAGCACTAGGGAATGACGCACCTCTAGTTGGCCTCGATGGAGTTCCGATTGTAGATCCAATCGACGTCAGCTCGCTTGTAGCCATCAACACAAATTTGGCTGCCGATCCCGAGAGCAGCATCCGTAGGGATGTTCGATCAACCGCTCAAAGCACACATGGAGGTAAAGATGGCGGGATCAGCCTTCGGGTGATCTTAGAAAAGTTGCAGGATCAACAAGAAGAGATAGCCTAGCTTCAAAACCAGAATCACCCACCAAGTAGGATTGAGCCTGAGCCGTCCCAGGATGTTGTCCACAAGGTCGAATAAGTTTCAAGGAAATCAAACGAGAATGAATGGGGGGCCGATCCTGCAATCATGAAGATGATCGAAGAACTAACAAAAGGAGTTGAGTCGGGGGAAAAGAAGATCGAGGCAATTGACAAGAAGGTGGAAACTTACAACTCCAGGGTTGATCAAATCCCGGGGGCACCACTAATATCGAAGGGTCAAATTCCAAAAAGTTCGTGCAAAAACCCTTCCCCCGAGCGCGATTCCCAAACCGATTCCCAAGAAGTTTCACATGTACGTGATACTTCAATACAGTGGAACGACCGACCCAAACGAGCATCTCACCTCTTACACATGTGCTATTAAAGGGAATGATCTAGAGGATGACGAGATCGAATCTATCTTGCTAAAGAAATTCGAGGAGACCCTGTCAAAGGGATCTATTATATAGTACCACAATTTGCCACCTAATTCTATTGATTCATTTGCTATGCTTTCAAATTCTTTTGTAAAGGCACACGCTGGGGCCATAAAGGTCGAAACGAGGAAGTCATACCTTTTCAAGGTAAGACGGAAGGACAACAAAATGCTCAGAGAGTTCGTGTCTCGATTCTAAATGGAACGAACGGATATGCCACCGATCGCCGATGATTGGGTTGTTCAAGGTTTCACCCAAGGACTCAATGTACGAAGCTTAGTGGCTTCGCAACAGTTGAAGAAGAATTTGATAGAATACCCGGTTGTTACTTGGGCCAATGTACATAATCGTTATCAATCAAAGATCAGGGTCGAAGACGACCAGCTTGGGGCTTCTTCCGGGTCCGTTTATCCTATCACGCTCGTTGATAGAATCAATAGGGACATTGATCAAGAATCGAGGTTGAACATGGATCGGTACCAACCATGTAATGGAGATCGTAGGAGCAACGGATCTGGGCGATATCCTGTACGAAATGAAAGGAGGAATGACTGAGGTTAGAGATCTCGAGGGCTCATGAGCAAGAATGGCTTCGACAGGCCTATTAGACCTAAACAATCCCCACGATTATCAGAATATAACTTTAATGTTGATGCAGCCACCATCGTATCGGCTATCGGATGCATCAAAGATACTAAATGGCCTCATCCTTTGCAGACTGATCTAGCCCAGAGAAATCCCAACCAAATGCGCAAATATCATGGCACCCATGGCCACATAACGAAATATTGTCGACAGTTGAGAGAAGAAGTAGCCCGGTTATTCAATGACGGGCACCTTAGGGAGTTTCTGAGTGATCGAGCCACGAATCATTTTATAAACAGGGATTCCAATAAATAAAACGAGCAAGAAGAACCTCAACATCACATTCATATGATTATCAGAGGGCTCGATGTTACCCAAGGGCTGATGTTAAAATGCACCAAGGTGTCGATCACGAGGGAGAAACGAACTCGGGACTACATACCAGAAGGAATCTTGTCTTTCAACGACGAGGACGCAGAAGGACTCAAATTAAATGTCTGTTATTGATCCAGGTAGTTCGCCAACATCATTCGATCAATGGTCGTAGAACAGCTCTGCCTACAGGACCAAATCGTGCCCGCAGCCCGAGTGCTAAACAGATTCAACATGGCTTGTGAAACTACTAAGAGGGAAATAACGTTGACAGTGAACGCATACGGGACCATCCAGAAGGGACATGAGATATAATGCCCTATTCGGGAGACCGTGGATCCACAACATGAGAGCTGTGCCTTCGACCCTTCACCAGGTGTTAAAATTCCCAACACCAGAGGGGATCAAAACAATCTACAGTGTGTAGCCCGCTACGAAAGGAATTTTTGCCGTTGATGAAGTGATTCCAATATCAACACTCTCATTGACAAAAGAGTCAGATTCAGAAGCAAAACAGGAAGCCAAATAGGAATCACAGACGCAACGCCGACCCAACTAGATAAGCAGGAGACTAACGAAGATGATGATTATGGGGTTCCTCGGTCATTCATAGTCCCGAATGCTTCAACGCTACCACATTAACAGTTGAAGATCTGGAGGAGGTCATAGTAATCGAACATCCGTTTGATCGGAAGGTATACCTGGGCACGAGGTTAACTCCCGAGCTTAGAAAAAAACTCATTTAATTTCTCATAGCTAACGTGTATTGTTATGCTTTTTGTCACGCCCTGAACCTGGGCCTGGATGTAACACGACACTCGGTTCCTGACTACATGTGACTGAGCGAACCAACTGGATGGTTGAATCAACATGTGATATCATAACATACTAAATGCGGAAGATAAACTAACACATGCTGATATACTGAAAGTCTGGATGATATAAATCAAAGTGCGGAAATACTAATACAATTCTGAAACATATTTATATCCAACATAGCTTAATATGAAAAGCCTCCGACTCTGTCTAATTGTTACTCTAGTCTATGATGCCTCTAACGAAGTGCTGAAAAACACTGACTGTCTAAAAATACTAAAGACTGTAAGGTAATGATAGTTCCCCGAAAGAACTGGGGTTCGCCAAATAGCTGGTACGAGAATCCTAGCGCTCTGAATCATCAACCTGTAAATCATTACATGCATCGTGAGATGCAGGCCCCAGGCAAAAAGGGACGTCAGTACATTTGAATTGCACTGGTATGTAAAGCAACTGAAAGAACGAATTATAAATGTTGCAATTGAAACTAGGCCGAAACTGAAATGATAACTGATAAATGAAATGATAACTGAACTGATAACTGATAATTGATAAATGAACTGAACAAAGGAAGTAAGGATATGAATACTCCCTCTTCTGAATGATGAACAACCTGTTTATCTGAATAAGCTACGGCCTCAGGCCCAAGTATACATATACATAACTACGGTCTAAGGCCAGAAAATACAAAAGCATAAACTACGGCCTCAGGCCCAAACATGCATAAAGCATAAACTACGTCCTCAGGCCCAAGTATGCATAAAGCATATAAACTACGGCCCCAGGCCCAAATACAGGTGTTTAACATTCAGGAACTGAGAATCATACTGAAATACATGATGCTGAAATTTTAACGACCCGATCGTTCATTTTGAGAGTTAGCACCCCTATCCCCTAATAAATGCTTCTCCCATGTCTATTTATGTTATTGAAACTTGTCGAAGCGTTGGGAGGTGAAATTCGGAGTGATTTTGGACACATAGTCCTTTAATGCGAATTTTTGCTTTTGAAATTAGGTCGTAGCTAGAACTATGTCAAGACGGATCCGGAATGGAATTACATCAACTCCGTTAGCTCCGTTGGGTGATTTCGGGGTTAAGAGTGTGTTCGAAATGTGTTTTCGAGGTCGGTTGTGGATTTAGGCTTGAATTGGCGAAAGTTAGAATTTCGGCAATTTCAGCGATTTCAGTCGGTAGGTGAAATTTTGATATCGGACTGAAAATGGAATTCTGAAAGTGACAGAAGGCCCGTAATGTCATTTATGACCTGTGTGCAAAATTTGAGGTCATTCGGACGAGTTTAGACGTGTTTCAGCATCGAATGTGAATTCTAGAAAATTCATATGTTCTTAGGCTTGAATCTATGCATATTTGATGATTTTAATGTTATGAGGTGTGTGTTTAAGGCTCGACCAAGTTTGAAGGAGGTATTAGGGTTAGTTTCTAGGTTCGGTTGAGGTCCCGGGGGCCTCGGGTGCCCAAGCGGGCATATATTGGCCTAAGTCTTTTGCTGATTTTGCTGGTTTTATAGCAGCAGGTATTTGTTCTCTGTGATCGCATGAGTAAGTCCGCGATCGCGTAGATTTAAATGGAGGCAGCCCGAAAATGTTCTTCACGATCGCAGAAGTCCAAGCGCGATCGCTGTGTGTTGGGAACTTGGTCTCCGCGATCGCTTGTCTTTGGTCGCGATCGCATAGAAGATCCTAGGCCTCAGGAATGGTTCAGTGTTGTTCTACGCGGTCGCGTGGGCCCTAACGCGATCGCATAGCTGTGAGGGCAGAAGGTTCGCGATCGCAGAGCTCTAATGGCAATCGCGATGAAGGGCGTTTTAGGGGGGTGGCAGAATACTCTCCGCGATCGCGACTATGTGTCCACGATCGCATAGAAGAAATACCTAGGCAGAATATTAAAACCCCAATTCGAGGGTTTAAGCCTATTTTCACCATTTTTGATTTTGAGAGCTCGGGAGAGGCGATTTTTGAAGACTTTTGCACCTGGGTAACTTGGGTAAGTGACTTCTAACCTACTTAGATTAATTTCCATGATTCTTAACTTAAATCTAGCCTTTAAAATTCGAATTTGGGTGGAAAATTTGGGAAACATTGGATGAACTTCTTAGACCGAATTATTGAGTTTTGATTGGGTGTTTGGCCTCCGATTTGAGAGATTCTTATATTGTTAGACTCGTGAGTGAATGTGTGTCCGGAAAATATAATTTTTACCCGATTTCGAGACGTGGGCCCGGGGGACTTTTTGGGCGAATTTCCGAATTTCCCGTATTACATTAGAAATAATTAGCTATTTTGTTTCCTTGAAGTGATATTTACATTATGCAATTGAATTGAATAGATTTGGGCCACTCGGAGTCGAATACTCGTGGCAAGAGCGTGGTATTTAGTTGATTAGCGCAGTCAAGGTAAGTGGCTTGCCTAACTCTGTGTTGGGGATTTCCCTTAGGCATTTTTATACTGATTTTATTATGTGGACGCCGTGTACGTGAGGTGACGAGTGCGTACACGGGCCATTGTTGCTAAAATTCCACTTTGCCTTCCATGACATAACTCATTTACAATCATATATTACTGTATCGTGTTATAACTAGTTAGTTAGCGTAGGAATAAACATGCTTACCTGAGTTCCCCGTATTTTCTACTATTTGCTCCATGCTTAGGTAGTTTTACCTTATTCTTGCCTATTGTTTTTCTTGAATTGTTTAATTAGGCCGTATCTGATAGAATTTTGCATTTCATATTTGTATTGGGACTACGGGCCGAGATCCGGGAGCTTTCCCCCTATACTGCATTGCATATTAAAATTGGAACTACGGACTGAGATCCGAGAGCTTTCTTCTGCTGTACTGCATAGCATATTTAAATTGGGACTGCGGAACGAGATCAGGGAGCTTTCCCCCTGTACTGCATTGCATATTTGTTGTTGAGATATATGCTGTGCTGAGCCGAGGGCTCTTCTTTATTAGTTCTTTCAGTTTTCCTTTAACTTCTGCTTATTGTTGCTATTTATATGTCACTGTTCAAACTTATAACTGTCTTATTTTCAAACTCAGTAAAGCCTTAACTTGACCTCATCACTACTTGACTGGGGTTAGGCTTGGTACTTACTGAGTACCGAATGTGGAGTACTCACGCCCTTTCCTGTGCATGTTTTCCCTTTGTGCAGATACATGTACCAGTACACAACGTTTTGGCTAAGAGTACTACAACAACTGTTAGGAGACTGCGAGGTAATTCTTCCGCGTACGCAGAATCCCACGTGTTCCCATCTACTCTACTACAGACATAGGAGATATACAGATACACATTTTCTTTGTTCCGTTGTATAGAGCTATAGTCATACAAAGCTTGTGATTTGTGACATTTCGGGTTTTGGGAAGTAAATGTTGTGGATGCCGAGCAACTAAATCTTATAGTATTATTCCTTCTTTACTGTTTCTTCTATTATTTTGTCTTGTTTTCCACAAATTTAGGCTTACCTAGTCGTAAAACTAGGTGCCGTCACGAGATTGTTTCGGAGGGAAATTCGGGTCGTGACAAGTTGGTATCAGAGCGTCTAAGTTCATAGGAGTCACAAGTCACAAGCCGGTTTATTAGAGTCTCGCAGATCGGTGCGGAGACGTCCGTATCTATCTTCGAGTGGCTATGTAACTGTTAAGAACAATCAAATTCTTTGGAATTCCTTATCGTGCTAGTTACTGTCATCAAATTCTTAAACTCTATTTTATTCTTGCTTACAGATAGTTCGTACCTGTACCGGACGTACTGATGACCAAGCACCCAAGCCCCCAGTTAGAGCCGTCAGAGGCAGGGGCCGGGGCAGAGGACGAGCACGCAGTGTAGCCCGAGCACCGACGAGAGTAGAGGCAGAGGATCCCCCAGCAGCCACAGTTGGAGGGGCACATGAGGTCTCTACTATTACTCCAGCCCTCCAGGAGACATTGGCTCAGTTCTTGAGTGCCTTCAGTACTCTGTCTCAGGCAAGACTACTTCCGATAGCCCCAACTACATCCTAGGCCGTGGGAGGGACACAAACTCCCGTAGCCCGTACTCCTGAGCGGAGAATTCATATTGGGCAGGTTCCAGAGTACATTTCTATGCCCCCAGCAGCTCCAGCTTAGCATGAGGTTAGGGCAGCTGTTCTTGAGGCAGAGCAGCTCCGACTCGAGAGGTACACGAAATACCACCCATCTAAGTTCAGTGGACTAGCTTTAGATGACGCCCTGGGTTTTCTTGAGGGGTGTCATCGCATTCTGCGCACTATGGGTATTATGGAGACGAGTGGGGTTTCTTTCACTACTTTCCAGCTGAGGGGAGCAACTTATTAGTGGTGGCGTGCTTTTGAGATTAGTAGTCCGGATGAGGCAACTTCACTTACTTGGGATCAGTTCTTCGAGATATTCTTACTTGAGTTTGTCCCTCAAAGCCTCAGGGATGCTTGGCGGGCAGAGTTTGAGCAGCTACGCTAGGGTACCATGACTGTGTTAGAGTTTGCAGTCCGTTACAACGATTTGGCTCGCCATGCACCAGCTTTGGTTGTCATTGTCAGAGAGAGGGTTTGACGCTTTATTGAGGGACCCCACCCCAGTATTCGGACCAGCATGGCCAGAGAGATGGAGACAGATATCACTTACCAGCAGGACGTGTGTATCGCCCGGAGGATTGAGACTATGTTAGCTCGGGAAAGGGAGGAGAGAGAGGCCAAGAGGTCTCGAGAGACTGGTAATTTTTCAGGAGCCCTTGCACCAGCGACACGCTATGGTAGGGGTTTTGAGAGTTGCCCCGTTCATTCAGCTCCCAACAGCCAGAGGTATTCAGGCTCCTTCTAGACCTCAAGAGCCTTATTATGCACCACCAGTATCTCATATGCCTCTTGCTCGAGGTGCTATCACCGGCCAGTCCAACAGGCCAGTTCAGAGTCAACATCAGCCGCCACATCCTCCGAAGGGTTGTTTTGAGTGTGATGACCCTCGTCATGAAATCAGATATTTCCCTAGAGCTAGGAGAGGTGCACCACCTCATACTTATCAGGTTCCACGTCTTCCACCAGGTCCCCCAGCTATTCTTCCATCCCCAGCTACTACCCCACCATCTTAGGCAGCTCGAGGTGGAGGTCGGGGAGGTCGCCCTAGAGGGGGAGGCCATGCCAGGTACTATGTGCTCCCAACCCAATCTGAGGCCATTGCTTCAGATTCAGTCATTACATGTATTGTTCCCTTTTGTCATAGGGATGCATCGGTATTATTTGACCCAGGCTCTACATATTCGTATGTGCCTTCTTATTTTGCTTTACATCTGGGGATATCTCGGTATTCCTTGAGTTCCCCCGTTTATGTTTCTACTCCTGTGGTAGATTCTCTTGTTGTGGACCGCGTATATCGGTCGTGTTGGTTTGTTATTTGTGGTTTTGAAACCAGAGCTGAATTATTATTACTCAGTATGGTAGATTTCGATGTTATATTGGGTATGGACTGGTTGTCTCCCTACTATGCAATTCTTGATTGTCATGCTAAGACCTTGACGCTAGATGTGCCAGGATTACCGAGGTTAGAGTGGAGAGGATCCTTAGAGTATACTCCCCGCCGAGTCATTTCTTTTCTTAAGGCTCAGCGGATGGTTGAAAAGGGGTGTGATGCGTATTTGGCTTATGTGAGAGATGTTAGTGTTGAGACCCCTACAGTTGAGTCAGTTCCAGTTGTTAGGGACTATCCAGATGTATTTCCAGCTGATCTTCCGGGTATGCCGCCCGACAGAGATATTGGTTTTGGCATTGACTTGTTACCAGACACTCAGCCCATTTCCATTCCTCCTTATCGCATGGCACCTCCTGAGTTGAAGGAGTTGAAGGAGCAGTTGCAGGAGTTGCTTGAAAAGGGATTCATCATGCCTAGTGTATTGCCTTGGGGTGATCCTGTGTTATTTGTGAAGAAAAAGGATGGTTCGATGCGTATGAGTAACGACTACTGGCAGCTAAATAGGGTGACAGTGAAGAACAGGTACCCATTGCCTCGCATTGATGACTTATTTGATCAGTTACAGGGTGCCAGTGTGTTCTCCAAGATTGATCTGTGTTTGGGCTATCATTAGTTGAAGATTCGGGAGCCGGATATGCCGAAGACTACCTTCAGGACCAAATATGGCCACTATGAGTTCCTTGTTATGTCATTTGGGCTGACCAATGCCCCAACAGCCTTCATGCACCTGATGCACAGCGTATTTCGGCCCTACCTTGATACTTTCGTCATCGTGTTCATTGATGACATTCTGGTATATTCTCGGTCCCAGGAGGACCATGAGCAGCATTTGAGGATCGTACTTCAGACATTGAGAGAGAAGAAGTTGTATGCCAAATTTTCTAAGTGTGAATTTTGGCTTGATTTTGTGGCACTCTTAGGCCATGTGGTATCTTCGGATGGGATCAAGGTAGACCCGAAGAAGGTAGAGGCGGTTCAGAGTTGGCCTAGACCGTCTTCAGCTACTGAGATCCATAGTTTCCTCGGTTTGGCTGGGTATTATCGCCGTTTTGTGGAGGGATTTTCATCCATTTCAGCGCCCATGACCAGAATGACCCAGAAGGGTGCACCTTTTATATGGACTGAGGAGAGCGAGGAGAGCTTTCAGAAGCTCAAGACAGCCCTGACTACGGCTCCAATGTTAGTATTACCCACAGGTTCAGGGTCCTATACAGTCTATTGTGATGCTTCGAGGATTGGCCTAGGAGCAGTGTTGATGCAGGACGATAGGGTGATTGCCTACGCGTCAGACAATTGAAGGTGCAGGAGAATAACTACCCTGTGCATGATCTCTAGTTGGCAGCGATTGTTCACGCCCTGAAGATATGGCGTCATTATCTATATGGTGTTCCCTGTGAGATATTCATGGATCACCGGAGTTTGCAGCACATATTCAGGCAGAAGGATCTTAATTTGCGCCAGTATAGGTGGTTGGAGTTACTCAAGGATTATGACATCACTATATTATACCACCCGGGGAAGGCCAATGTGGTGGCCGACGCCTTGAGTCGACGGGCGGAGAGTTTGAGGAGTTTGGCATATGTTCAGTCCTTAGCCAGTCAATTCATGAGACTGGATCTTTCGGAGCTTCGCCGGGTATTTGCTTGTGTTGTTGCTCGATATTCTCTTTATGATCGCATTCGGGGGCGCCAGTATGATGATCCCAACCTTCTAGCCCTTAAGGATAGGGTTTGACAGGGTGATGCCAGGGATGTGACCATAGGTGATGACGGTGTGATGAGGATGCAGAGCCATATTTGTGTGCCCATTGTAGATGGGCTTCGGGAGTTGATTCTTGAGGAGGCCTACAGCTCGCGGTATTTCATCCATAAGGGTACCGCGGAGATGTACCAGGATCTGAGACAACACTATTGGTGTGAGGGATTAAGAAGGATATAGCGAAGTTTGTAGCCAAGTGTCTCAACTGCCAGCAAGTCAAATGTGAGCATTAGAGACCGGGAGGATTACTTCAGCATATTGAGATTCCGGAGTGGAAGTGGGAGCGGATCACCATGGAATTTGTGGTTGGACTTCCTCGGACCTTGGGAAAGCATGATGCTATTTGGGTGATTGTGGACCGGCTGACCAAATCAGCCCATTTCATTCCAGTGTTGACTAGATATTCTTCTGAGAGGTTGGACCTGATCTACATTCGGGAGATAGTCCGGTTGCACAGTGTTCCGGTGTCCATTATATCAAACCGAGGTCCTCAGTTCACCTCGCACTTCTGGAGATAGTGAGTTGGGTACCCAGATAGATCTCAGCACAACATTTCACCCTCAGACAGACGGACAATCCGAGCGCACGATTCATATTCTTGAGGATATGCTCCGTGCCTGTGTGATGGATTTTGGAGGGTCATGGGATCGATACTTGCCTATTGCATAGTTTGCTTATAACAATAGCTACCAGTCCAACATTCAGATAGCGCCGGTTGAGGCTTTGTATGGTAGGCGGTGCAGGTCTCCAGTGGGATGGTTTAAGCCGGGCGAGGCCCGATTGTTGAGCACAGACTTGGTTCAGGATTCCCTGGACAAGGTGAAGGTGATTCAGGAGAGACTTCACACAACTCAGTCCAGGCAGAAGAGTTATGCGGATCGGAAGGGTCGTGACCTGGCATTTATGACTCTTGATCGGGTTTTGCTTCGGGTATCGTCTATGAAGGGCATCGTGAGGTTCGGGAAGAAGGGTAAGCTGAGTCCGAGGTTCATTGGCCCTTTTGAGGTATTGCAGCGGGTTGGGGAGGTAGCCTATGAGTTGGCCTTGCCTCTTAACCTAGCAGGAGTTCATCCGGTAATCCACATTTCCATGCTCTGGAAGTATCATGGTAATCCGACTCATGTTTTGGATTTCAGCTCAGTCCAGTTGGACAAAGATCTATCATATATTGAGGAGCGTGTGGCTATATTGGACAAGCGGGTCAGAAAGCTCAGATCGAAGAACATTGCCTCAGTCAAGGTTCAGTGGATGGGTCATCCGGTCGAGGAGGTGACTTGGGAGACCGAGCAGGATATGCGGATTCAGTACCCTCATCTTTTCACAGCTTCAGGTATGTTTCTATACTCGTTCGAGGATGAACGATTTTCTTAAGAGGGGGATAATGTAACGACCCGATCGGTCATTTGGAGAGTTAGCCCAATCCCCTAATAACTGCTTATCCCATGTATATTTATGTTATTGGAACTTGTCGGAGCGTTGGGAGGTGAAATTTGGAGTGATTTTGGACACATAGTCCTTTAATGTGAATTTTAGCTTTTAAAATCAGGCTATAGCTAGAACTGTTCGAAGACATATCCGGAATGGAATTTCGTCGACTCCGTTAGCTCTGTTGGGTGACTTCAGGGTTAGGAGCGTGTTAGGAATGTGTTTTCGAGGTCGGTTGTGGATTTAGGCTTGAATTGGCGAAAGTTAGAATTTCGGCGATTTCGGCCGGTTGGTGAAATTTTGATATCGGACTCGGAATGGAATTCCGAAAGCGACAGCAAGTCTGTAATGTCATTTATGACCTGTGTGCAAAATTTGAGGTCATTCGGATGAGTTTAGACATGTTTCGTCATCGAATGTAAATTCTAGAAAATTCATATGTTCTTAGGCTTGAATCTATGCATATTTGATGATTTTGATGTTATGAGGTGTATGTTTAAGGCTCGACCAAGTTTGAATGAGGTATTAGGGTTAGTTGGTAGGTTCGGTTTAGGTCTCAAGGACCTCGGATGTGTTTCGGGTGCCCAAGCGGGCATATTTTGGCCTAAGTCTTTTGCTGGTTTTGCTGGTTTTACAGCAGCAGGTATTTGTTCTCCGCGATCGCATGACTAAGTCCGCGATCGCGTAGATATAAATCGAGGCGGCCAAAAAATGTTCTTCGTGATCGCAGAAGTCCAAGCGCGATCGCAGTGTGTTGGGAACTTGGTCTCCGCGATCGCATGTCTTTGGTCGCGATCACATAGAGGATCCTAGGCCTGAGGAATGGTTCAGTGTTGTTCTACGCGGTTGTGTGGGACCTAACGTGATCGCATAGCTGTGAGGGCAGAAGGTCCGCGATCGCAGAGCTCTAATTGCGATCGCGATGAAGGGTTTTTTAGGCGCGTGGCAGAATACTCTTCGCGATCGTGACTATGTGTCCGCGATCGCAAAGAAGAAATACCTGGGCAGAATATTAAAACCCTAATTCGAGGGTTTAAGCCTATTTTCACCTTTTTTGATTTTGAGAGCTCGGGAGAGGCTATTTTTGAAGACTTTTGCACCTGGGTAACTTGGGTAAGTGATTTCTTACCTACTTAGATTAATTTCCATGATTCTTAACTTAAATCTGGCCTTTAAAATTCGAATTTGGGAAACATTGGATGAACTTCTTAGACCGAATTATTGAGTTTTGATTGGGTGTTTGGCCTCCGATTTGAGAGATTCTTATATGGTTAGACTCGTGAGTGAAGGAGTATCCGGAAAATATAATTTTTACCCGAATCCGAGACATGGGCCCGGGGGACTTTTTGGGCGAATTTCCGAATTTTGCATATTAGCTTAGAAATAATTAGCTATTTTGTTTCCTTGAAGTGATATTTACATTATGTAATCGAATTGAATAGATTTGGGTCACCCGGAGTCGGATACTCGTGGCAAGAGCGTGGTATTGAGTTGATTAGCGCAGTCAAGGTAAGTGGCTTGCCTAACTCTGTGTTGGGGATTTCCCTTAGGCTTTTTTATACTTATTTTATTATGTGAACGCCATGTACGTGAAGTGACGAGTGCGTACACGGGTCATTGTTGCTAAGATTCCACTTTTCCTTCCTTGACATAACTCATTTACAATCATATATTACTGTTTCGTGTTATAACTAATTAGTTAGCGTAGGAATAAGCATGCCTACCTGTCTTTACTTGAGTTTCCCGTTGTCACGACCCAAAATCTATGGGTTGTGATGGCGCCGGACACACTGTCAGGCAAGCCAATCCCTGAACTAGTTCAAAGAACTTCTTGCTTAACATTTTCGAAATCATGCCCTTTTCTGCATTTATAACCAAATAATAAAACAAATTCTCGTAAACTAAATACGGCAAAAAATCCACTTAATGCAGTACAAGAAATACCAACACCTCCCCAGAACCCGGTGACACAAATACATGAGCAATTTCTAAGAATTTATACAATTATACAACTCTTGTCCGAGAATTTAAATTGGACAAAAGCAATATAGATAAAAGAGTAGGGACATAGAAGGGAGACTCTGCCAGCTGCGGAACGCCTCCGGAAGAATGCAGCCTGAGTAAGTCTCCGAATCAATCACTGCACTATGAGGGTACCTGTGCAATAAAATGCACAGAAAGTGTAGCATGAGTACATAAACATATATGTACCCAGTGAGTATCCCGTCTAATCTCAAAAAAGTAGTGACGAGAGGTCGACTCGATACTCACTAAGGTCCAACAATAGTAATATGACAGCATATAATGAAAACGGTAGGCATGTGAAGGCAGATAAGCAAAAATGTGAATATAAGGCACTGGAATCTGAGTAACTCTGAAATAAATAGTAAACAATTTTTCCGCTCCCTTTTCTCAAATATCAAAATAACTAACGGTCCCCACTTTTTTTCCTCAAATGTCTTACAAGTCAATATCTATGAAACAGTAACAAGTAGATATACGTACGTAGGAATAGACAACCGGCCGGAGTCATAAGGAAAATAGCTATGCACTGCCGAGGATCGAGCGGCCCGTCCCAAAAGTGCATGCTTACCATAATCATGTCTGCGCACTGCCGAGGATTGAATGGCCTGAACCAAAAGTGCCTCTTTCAATATAATCATACCTGTGCACTGTCGAGGATCGATCGGCCCGTCCCAAAAGTGCACCTTTCAATCCGCCGTGGCGTACGGCCCACTCCCATGAGAGTGGGGAAAATCAAAATACGCTCACGGAATATAAATTGCGAAGCGGTCACATGCACACACAATATTCGTTTCTTTACACACACAATATTTATTTCTTTACACACACAATATTCATTTCTTTTCATATTACTTTCCCGAAAAAATACTTTCACTATTACTTCATGTAAATTCAATCCTTTCATGGTATTTCCAGTAGAACAATTCCTTTCGTGTTACTTTCCGTAAAACAATTCCTTTCCTATTATTTAAATTTCATAAATGTCAGAGGAACAAAAACTACACATATAATCAGGGCTCATAGCATATAATTCATTACGAGTAGAAAACAGAGCATGATGTGGGGCCTAGCTACCTGGACATAACAATCATAGCCGCTACGTACGGACTCTCATCACTTGGTACGTACGTAGCCCCCACAAACAATTACACACAACACATAGAACACCTATGGGGACAATTCCCTCTTACAAGGTTAGAAAGGAGACTCACCTCGCTCTGAAGATTCATCACCGACTTCCAAGCCTCTACGACGACTACAATGGATGCACAACACTCCCAAACTATCCAAATAACGATAATTCAATGAAAATATACTCTATAGATCATAACAAATTCAAATTATAAAGTTCCTCAGCCAGGCTCAATGAAATGACCAAAATACCCTCAGGCACATGTGCCCGGACTTCGAAATGTCTTGAAGCTAATCTCTACCCATAACTTTACTAACTCAAATATACAATTTGTTACAATTTTCATGCTCAAATTCATGGTAAAAGTCAAAAATTCCAAGTTCTAGGTCTTTCCCAAAAATCCCAAATTTATACAAATTTTCCATGTCTAAACCCATGTAAGATCACATATTTAACTCAAAAATAGGAAGAAATCACTTACCTTGTGTTGCTTGGTGAAAATCCCTCCTTGAGCCCTCCAAAATCATCCAAGCCAAATGAAAGAAGTGAAAGAAATGGGCCAAAATTCGTGTTTAAAGAATCTGCCCATACTTCATCGAGTTGTACCTTGCACTTGTGCTGTGCAGGTTGTATATCCTATTACAATTTTCCCTTGTTGAACACCTTCTGTTAAAACACCCATAACGTCTTGTAGAAATATCCAAATAACAAACGGTTTAAAGATTTAGAAACTAGACTCGAAGATCTTTAATTTGATAGGATTTACACCATATAACCCTTTATATATCCCGATATATGAGCTTCTAAAGTCGGCTCCATGCATCAGAAAATTTCTGGCGAAACTGCTCCACCAGCCATCTTCAATCGGTCATAACATTTTGCGCAAAACTTCTAATGACAAATGGTTTAATGTTCTGAAAACTAGACTTCAAGATCTACAACTTTCATGTTTTGAAAAGTTTCATATTCCCTATAGATTCTTATATATACTCTTTCATAGTTAGCTCTTCGATGCATAAATTGCTGTCCAAAAGTGCAGCAGAAATTTCTGCAATTTTCTTTTTTTTTTTTCCGTCCGAAATTCATTTCGTTAACCTTCCGAAATTTACCCGAGGCCCTCAGGACCTTAACCAATTATACCAACATGTCCCAAAATATGATACAAACTCGCTCGAGGCCTCAAATCATATCAAACAACGTCGAAATCATGAATCGCACTCCAATTCAAGCTTTATGAACTTTGAAATTTCAAACTTCTACATCCGATGCCGAAACCTATCAAATCACGTCCGATTGACCCCAAATTTTGCACACAAGTCATATTCGACATTACAGACCTGCTCCAACTTTCGGAACTGGAATCCGACCCCGATATCAAAAAGTCAAACTCTCGGTCAATCTTCTCAAAAACCTTCAAATTTCTATCTTTAGCCAAATGACTTCAAAATGACCTCCGGACATCCGAATTCACTTCCGATCGTTCTCCCAACTCCAGAATCACCATACGAAGCTATTCTCGGACTCGGAATCCCAAACTTACATCAATATCATTGAAATGCGCTTCAAGCCAAACTTAGGAAATTTCTTCAAAAATGCTCACTTCCACAATATACACCGAAACACTCCCCGGTTATCCAAATCCTGATCCGGACATACGCCCAAGTCCGAAATCATCATACGAACCTGCTGGAATCTTTGGATCCTGATTCCGAGGTCGTTTACTCAAAATTCTAGTGTTACTCAATTTCTTCAACTTAAGGCTTCTGATGAGATTTTTCCTTTCAATTTAACTCCGAACCTCCTGAATTTTAACTCTAACCATACACAAAAAGTCACAATACCCGAAATGAAGCTGTTCATGACCCCCAACTGCTTAACGACGCGCTGGATCTCAAAACGTCCGGTCGAGTCGTTACACCCGTATTTGCTACTATTTGCTCCATGCTTAGGTAGTTTTACCTTATTCTTGACTATTGTTTTTTCTTGAATTGTTTAATTAGGCCGTATTCGATAGAATTCTGCATTTCATATTTAAATTGGGACTACGAAATGAGATCTGGGAGCTTTCCCCCTGTACTGCATTGCATATTTAAATTGGGACTACAGACTGAGATCCAGGAGCTTTCCCCCTGTACTGCATATCATATTTAAATTGGGACTTTGGATCAAGATCCAGGAGCTTTCCCTCTGTAATGCATTGCATATTTGCTGTTGAGATATATGTTGTGCTGAGCCGAGGGATCTTCTTTATTAGTTCTTTCAGTTTTCCTTTAAATTCTGCTTATTGTTGCTATTTATATGTCACTATTCAAACTTATAACTGTCTTATTTTCAAACTCAGTAGAGCCGTAACCTGACCTCGTCACTACTTGACTGGGGTTAGGCTTGGCATTTACTGAGTACCGAATGTGGAGTACTCACGCCCTTTCCTGCACATGTTTTTCCCATGTGCAGATCCAGGTACCAGTACACAACGTTTTGGCTAGGAGTACTACATCAGCTGTTAGGAGACCGCGAGGTAATTCTGCCGCGTCCACAGAATCCCACGTGTCCCCATCTACTCTACTACAGACATAGGAGATATACAGATACACATTTTATTTGTTCCGTTGTATAGAGCTATAGTCATACAAATCTTGTGATGTGTGACATTCCAGGTTTTGGGAAGTAAATGTTGTGGATGCCGAGCGGCTAAATCTTATAGTATTACTCCTTCTTTACTGTTTTTGTTATTATTTTGTCTTGTTTTCCGCAAATTTAGGCTTACCTAGTCGTAAAGACTAGGTGCCGTCACGAGACCATTTTGGAGGGAAATTCGGGTCGTGACAAGTACTGAACCATACTGAGTTACATGATACTTGAATATTGAATAGAGTTAGACTGAGACATGTATTCATGAACTGATTATAAAAATTGAAACTTCAACTGTTTATGACATGCTGGGTAAGCTATACTGTGACTCAAGAACATCAAACCCAATTCTGTATTAAATACAAACTGAGCTCACAATGTTCAAAATGAAAGTCATGAACGAGTTATGAAGCTAGAGAATAGAAGTTCTGCAACTATACAAGGAACTAGGCTTAACTATATTTCTGAGGCAATTAGTAACGTCGTAAAAGAAACGTTGTAGGGTGAATCAATAACATTCCCAAACATAGAGAGTTAGCCTCGCATACCTTAACTTCCTTCTCTTGAGCGTAATACAACGTTTTCCAACCCTTTCAACTTTAATCTATATCAATACAAGTCAAAGGGATTTCATATTAGCAATAATACTCATATTTTGGTCCCTTAACAATTTTATCAAACACTTGGTGGCATAAATCTTCATAGCCCTTATTAATGGTGTTTCTACACCCAATAACCCATCCTCTTACTCCTAGATAAATTCTAGTGTCTCAAATGGCTATAATCAATACCATTCGTTATCACCCATAAGGTAAACAACACTCTTAACCAATAATCAATAATCAACAACCCAAACCTATAGACGTTCATCTTTTCTATCAAACCCATCAACACATAACTCATGAACTAGAGTGTATAATCATTATCCAATGTTGGAATCAATTAGAGGATGAAGACATTACCTTTTTGAAGTTCAATCCCTTTGAATTTGAGTTCTAGGGTTCCTTCTCTCAACAATGATGTCCCAATCGAATATCTAATGATATGGAGGGTTTAACCATGTTAATAAGGTGTTGGGGAATTGAAACAAACGTAGAATCACCATTAGAACTTACCTTGGATGATGGAGGGACCTTTAAAGAGGTAGGTTTTTGAGAGCTTTCCTTTCTAGAACAAGTTTTAATGTTTTGGGGTTGTGGGGGGACGAAATAGGGCTAAAAGATGACTTCCCAAGTCGGCCACCGCGTCCCAGTAGGACTGACCGCGGTCCCGACCGCGGTAAATAGCTGGAGCACTTCCTCACGACCGCGGTCGAACGCAGTGGTTATGCACTGTTATGTAAAACGGACAAAACATTTTGTACAGAGCTCCGTTTGAGCTCCACAATATATCGTTGGAAATCTATTTCAAAGGCCTACAACTTTCATGCTTTGAGTTTTCCCAAATTCCTTACAAATTTTCACTAAACCTGCTGGAAGACGGACTTTCTGCAAACATAGTCGATTTTGTCGAATCTTATGCACCTCACTTTCCATCTTAATTTTGAAACAACTATTTTCACCCATACTCATCCCGATAGGACTTCATATGTCTAAAATATAACCTTACTACTCATTTAACACATTCATATAAGCCAAATTTACAGGGTGTTACATTATCTCCCCCTTGGGATTATTCGTCCTCGAATGACTGTCCTGACTGTAACTTCTGCTAACTCTGAACCTTAAATGGGTATGGGGGAAACATGAACTTTTATTAACACTTGCATACTAAACTTAATGAATACATGATTACTGAACTGTTGATATACTGAACTTAATGACTGCTGCATTGACTGAATATTTGTCTGCCATGGATACATGAATACATAACTAACATGGATATTTGAATATTGAACTAGCACGAATATTTGAGAATTGAACTAACATCAATATCAGAATACTAAGCTGGAATGAATATCTAAGTATTGGACTGACATGAGTAGTTGAGTATTGAACTGACTTGACTATCTGAGTATTGAACTGGCATGAGTATCTGAGTACTGAACTGGCATGAGTATCTGAGTACTGAACTGACATGAGTATTTGAGTACTGGAAACTTGAATGTTATAACATGACACGTGAAATACTGGTTGTACCACCACTAATTCTGGTGGCAACTCCAACTCGTAAGCTAATTGACCGATCTTTCGCAAGATTCTATATGGACCAATATAGTAGGGACTATGCTTTCCCTTCTTCCCAAATCTCATAATGCCTTTCATAGGTGAAACTTTCAGAAACACCCAATCACCAACTTGAAACTCTAGGTCTCTATGCCGCACGTCCGAATAAGACTTTTGGCGGCTCTGAGTCGTCTTCAAACGCTCTTGAATCAACTTAACTTTCTCTATAGTCTAATAGACCAAATTTGATCCCAACAACTTTGTTTCACCAACTTCGAACCAACCAATTGGCGATCTACACCTTCTCCCACACAGAGTCTTGCACGGTGCCATCTTGGTACTGAAATGGTAGGTGTTATTATTAGCAAGGTCAATGAGAGGTGTGTGATCATCCCAATTAATTTTAACATCAAGGACATACCCTCAACTGTTTAAATAAAGTGCTCTGCCTAGCCACCTTTCTGAGGATGAAAAACTTGTGCCTAATAATTTCTGAAAGAACTTCTAAGATGATCTTCCCTCTTTAAGTCCATCTATGTCTGGAACACACAGTCTGTCTTGGTACCTCAAAGTACCATCATCTCCCCCTTATTCAAAAGCCATAATCTTATACTGGTGAATCTCCTATCTCAACTGCAACACATAGGGATCATCAAGTTGTTTCTCCTCCTCTTCGGCTACTAAGGGGAAAAAAGTCCTGTTCTAGACAATAACTCTGTCATCTTCGGAGTCCGAAGTCGAACTGCTCTTGGCTGGTGAACTTATTTCACCCGAGTTCTCTTATCCACCTCAATCATGAGTTATACTTCCCATATTTGATTATCTTCTTAAGCACTTCCTGAAAACACTTATAGTATTATTGTGAACTAAGACTTTGACATGTACTCTAAATTTTAGGGTCCCGTGCAATGGCACTACCCTCGTAACATATAAATATGCATGATTTTATAACTTTAATGTGATCACTTTATTATCAATAGCTAAGCTCGATGATCATTCTACTCGCTTTGGGTTTCTTACACATGATGGACATAATCCCTATGGTAATTATACAATTTTCCTTCATTAGCAAACTGATTTTCTTTTTCATATCCAATGCTAACTATTCGAGTTTCATCTGGACTTACTGGTGGTTTCACATCTCCCCCTTAGATCAAAGGTCTTATACTTGCGGATCCTTTTTCTGAGAGACTAAATTATTCACATAACAGAAAGCTAATGTATTCAAAACTATCATACACAATCTTAATAATTTAACTCTGCTTACACTGTCAATCTTAGAGAAACCACATTTCGGTAATTCCTAAAAGCTATTCTTCTATAGCTTGCTCTCTTATTGCTAGCTGATTGTTTTTCTCACTATCACTATACTTCGGATTTAACTTAAACTCTTTGTGTTCTAACACACGTTCGGTATTTCAAATGGTCATCCACTCACTAGAGTTAAGCTTGCTAAGTAAATCAAATTGTACCTCTACTAGCTCTGCTGAAAGTGCTAATTCACTGTATCTACTCAAACATACTTACTATTCTTTTACTAACGACCTGCTAACATATGTGTTCAGGTTCGACATTGAATAATTAAAGTGAAGCATAAGGTTATTTCTAACTTCTCTCATCATCTGACCATATTCTTATGCCGCACCCTATCATTCTTTTTGAACTATGTACATGGATCACACTTAGAGAAAGTTCATTTGTCTTAAATGAAAATGGAATATTTAACACCAGATTTTCTATGCACTTCAAAATCATTTTTGACTATATACATTGTGAGAATATAATTTTTAACCTACCATATACTCCTACAAAATTCAATAAATAAATTAATTTTATAAATTTTTGTTGAATTTCAGTGTTATTTGTGAATTATTTTTGCATTGCATAATCATATTTATCTTTTTAAATTTATAAATGATATAAAGTTTCATAACTAAGTGCCTAACCTCAATCATTTTTCTTAAAAAATTACAAAATTTATTCTTCGAATAATTACAAGGTTTTAATGATTAATTGCATAATTTAGTCATTTTCCATAAGAAAATTACGAAATTTGTTCTTTAAATAATTATGGGTATTAAAACTAGTGATTTTACTTTTAATTAATTCATTTATTAGATTATAATTAGATGAGTTAAAACTAATTAGTACATTTTTAGAGTTTAATTAGAATGAATATAGGTAATTAATTAACCTAAGTATAAAACAAAGGGATTAAAATCGGACCTGGGCCAAATTACCCAGGTCCAAGTCTCCTCTCTCACTGCCCAAATACTCCCAGCCCAAATCAAAGACCCGTCCAAGCCCTGTCCCCCAAAACGACTCCGTTTTTAGGCTAGGTTAATCCTACCCGCTGATCTCCTCATATCTAACGGCTGGGAACTATTCCCTCACTAACTATAAAAATGTCCTAACACACCCCCTTACCCTCAAACTCACCTTCCCTAACACCCTAACACCCCCCGTCTCTCTCTCTAACCTCGCCGCCGACCACCATACTCCACCGCCCGGAAATCGCCTGCCGGCGGCGGAGCACCACCAAATCGCCTCAAATTTTTACCAGACACTCCTCTCCCTCCCCTCACTCACCTCCTACCATTAGCTTCTCGAAAAAACTTTCCAAAATTTCCCGATTTTAGATCTAACAAACTGAAACCCTAGATATCTTCCACCGACCGATTTAAAGAGATTCAATGACTCAAACCTACATGAGTCAATAGCTCTTGATGAGAGCTACTGATTCATGTGGGTTTGGACCATTTCTAAACCCCGCCAGAGTTTGGCCAAAGTCCGGCGAGCCACCGGAATCCGGCCAAACCCATCCTAGCTAACCGGTACCCCTATTTTCTTTTATTTCTTTTAATATTTTTTAGATTAAAATCGTGTATTTAGTTTGCCCATGTATTACTGGTTTTTCTGTTTTTTCTTTTAATTGTTTCGATTGAAATTGAATTGTCTCCATGCATGTCTAATTGTATAAAAAACTATGTTAATTACTGATTAATTAGAGTTTCACAATTGTTCTTGATTAGGTAAAAGGTAAACGCTGATTTAAGGTTCATGACCCCATTAATGTTAGGTTTTCCAGATTTTCTGTTGATTTTTCTTGTTCTTTTCTGTTTTGCTTAAGAAGAGTTATGATTTTATTGATTATAACTTAGGATAAACCTGCATGTTTAGGTATATTTAAAATGGTAAATTAGGATAACATTATGTAACGACCCGGTCTGTCGTTACGTAAAACCTGCATTATAACTGTTATTAGTGGCTTATTATATGTTGGTTATTCTATTATTAATGTGTTAGAGTTGATAGGCTTGAAATCGAAATGGTTAAATGAGAATTTAGTCACTTAGTCCTTAAGAACTGCCATAAAATGGAAAAAGTCAACTAAGAGTTGACTTATTGGTAAACGACCTTGGAATACGTATTTTA
>ML277384.1:1578-80553 GCA_005239495.1 Nicotiana undulata
TTTTTTTTTTTTTAAAAAAAAAAAAAAACATATAGTAGTATCTAATATAAGTGTGTCTATGTCCATGAGTGCAATAAGGTTTTTGAATTCTTTTCCTTCCAAATTTTTTGACGTTTTGATTATTTCAAATTTTTGAACAAATATAATAGTCATTGCAGGAAAAGAAAGAAGAAGGCACTTATCGCATGCTAAACTCTTTTAAATTTGCTTTGATTGTCCATTATCATATTTAAGTGAAAATAATTTTAAGTTGACTACTATAGTTTTGTTCGTGTTCGATAAAAATGAAGTTTCGTTTATGATTGATGCTTGCAAGATGAAATGTCATTAAAGACCGTGTTAAGCGCAGATCAGAAAGATATTGAGAGATCGTAAACTTTGACGAAACATCTAAAGTACTAAGATCTATGTTACGCTACATTTGATTTTTCAATGTGTATTTATCATGATATGATATTGATTTAGTTAATTCTCAAAGTTAAAACTTCAATTGACGTTTCCAACTAAGTTGATGTTTTTGTTTCAAGTGAATGTTCATTTGGTTCAACAATAGATATTTTTTACTAAGTCTATCATATAGAAGTTGATAGAGAGCTATTTTTTTAATATTGAAAATTTTATTTTTTATTAATAAAATAATATATTTCGTAAAATTAAAAGGTCTTTTACGATCACGCAAAGCGCGTGCAACTAAACTAGTAATGTAAGTAAAAACCTGGAACATATAAACTGTCACGATCCAATTTTCCCTTCGTTGGGTACCGTGATGACACCTAGTATTAGGGATTAGGTAAGCCTAATATATTACTGAGCATCAACAATAATGAAATAAAACATAACAGTCTCAATATGGAAATCTTGATAGAGTTTACAATTTCCCAAAATCCGTTAAATACAAGTCATAAGCTCTATGAATTCTTTCTACCAATCTAAATACAACTGTCCAAAAATGAACAAGTACAGTCGGAATAAATAGGAAGATGACTCTGAAGCCTACGAAGTGTGAACGCAACAACATGTTTACCTTGAGTCTCCTCAGCAAAGATCCACACAGCGAGCAACGGTAAATACCTGGATTTGTGCAAAACAAAAAAGCACAGAAGAGTAGTATGAGTCCGATAAGTATAAAGACTAACCTCGGTGAAGTAGTAACGAGGACTAGTCTGGACACCCACTGGTCTAATAAATAAGAGACATAGCAGTAATGATCGAAACAAAATATTTGTCTAAAACCTGCGAATGAAGTTTAACGGCAGAAATATATAAAGCGGAAGGGAATGCAGTGAGTAAGGCAACGGAGCAGCATAACAAAAATACGCAACAAGGGAATGAAAACAGGCAAACCAAAGACGAAATCACAATACCATAAAATACTCAAACTCAGCACCGCATCAATTCACTCACGTCAGGCCTTAGCCAATAAACTCAGTAAAGCTGTCAAAAATTTGAGTGAAAACCTTTAAATCGTGATTTTTATATTGAAAACCTTAAGATGATAATTGATTTGACGATAGGATGGGAATTCTTCCTTGAACAAATTTTTTATGAATGTGTATATATATATATATATATATATATATATATATATATATAAAGAGGAAACCCTTAAGCATAGTCCTTAAACATATGAAATGTTCAAATATACTTTTTCCAAATACTGCTTTTCAAATATCATTTGTTCAAATATGTTTTCCCAAAAACTGCTCATTCAAATATCTTTTTTTCGCAAGGCAAATACTTTTCAAATATACTTTCAAAATAGAAGTCCTTCGGACCTAACTTTTCTTGGAGATAATTGTCTTTCAGCTATACATTTCAATATAGGTATATGTGTATATATGTTTACTTTTCCATCCAAATCCCCTCAATGATAAACCACCGGAAACTACGTTCGTATCTCAATAGATTATCGTGCAATGCAATGCAGGGGAAAGTCTCAGGTCTAAGCCCGCAGTCCCAATGTAAATATGCAATGCAATGCAAGGGAAAGTCTCAGGTCTAAGCCCGCAGTCCCAATGCAACTATACAATGCAATGCAAGGGAAAGTCTCAGGTCTAAGCCCGCAGTCCCAATGCAACTATATAATGCAATGCAAGGGAAATTTTCTGGTCTAAGCTTGCAGTCCCAATGCAACTATACAATGCAATGCAAGGGAAAGTCTCGGGTCTAAGCCCGCAGTTCCAATGTAAATATGCAATGCAATGCAAGGAAAATTCTCAGGTCTAAGCCCGCAGTCCCAATGTAAATATGCAATGCAATGCAAGGGAAAGTCTCAGGTCTAAGCCCGCAGTCCCAATGTAAATATGCAATGCAATGCAACAGAGAGAACGCAACCAGAGCACAACACAAACAACAAGGCAAAAATGCAGGGTACGACGAGCAGTTCAACACGAGAACTTAAACCATAATAGAGGCAGAAACTCACTCATGAAAAGTAACCACTGAAGAGAAAACCAAGCACAAGGAAAACAATGTAACGAGGGGAAACCATAACAATTATAGCAACAATTCACAATATTTAAATCAATGGATAAGGAACCAATTATCCCGGGAAGGGAAAACAGCTATAACCAATCTCTCCTAATAATTTACTTCACGGAATGATCTCAACTTAAGCAAATATTCAACAATAGGAGATACCAAGGGAATACCGCCAATATGGGCGATGGTCAACTATACCTGAGTAATATTTAAGGCAAATCATGTAATCATCTTGTACGACTCAAGGGCATGCTTGACACCAATCTTATATATATTCCAATTTCTAGTAACAATTATATACCTAGATGATACTAATTCTAATAAATTAGACAGCTTGTGAAGAAAATATAGTATACGGTAAGGAAGGGAGATATCCAGATAAGTCAATAAAGATCGAATAATCAGCAAGAGGGAAATCGAAAGCAAGAAAATTCAATTCAAACAGGAGAAGATGAAACTGGCAACCAGGAACTCAACCATAACAGTTACCACTTTATGCGCAGGAAATATAGAAACCTAGTAAATCCTAAAAGGCCAACCTATTTTCAAATAAGTCCGAGTACGCACTCGTCACCTCGCGTACTCGGACTACAATCAACATAGAAGACTCAAATCCTAAGGGGTAGTTCCCCCACACAAGGTTAGACAAGATACTTACCTCAAAGACGACAACCGGTACTCAAAAATGGACTTCTCGGGCGGGAAGACCTCCGGACGGCTCAAATCAACCAAAACAACTTCAAGATGCACATAAAACATATAAGGGACTATTCAAAACGATAAAGTTTCAATCCTTATAAAATTATAAAAATCGACTCAAAAGTCGACCCCCGGGCCCGCGCCTCGGAACCCGAATTTTTTTACAAAAAATCCGATTACCCATTACGATATGAGTTCACCCATACTAAATTTATCAAAATCCGATGTCATTTGGTCTTTCAAATCAAGAAATTTCAATTTAGAATGTTTTCTTCCAAGAACCCAAGTTTTTTCAACCCAAAACACGAATTAAATGATAGAAATAAGAGTTAATTCATGAAATATGATTAATTATGGTGGAAGAACACTTACCCATTTGATTTGTGTGAAAACCCCCCAAGGAATCGCCCAAAACCGAGCTCTAAAACTCAAAATGTGATAAAATGCCTTAACCCTCGTTTTGGAATTAAAAACTGTCCTGCCAAGATATTCAATGAACCGCAATCGCGGGAGTGAGACTGCGATCGCGTAGAGGAAAATATTACAAGCCTGAATCGACTCTATGCGATCGCGACTATGTGAATGCGAACGCGGAGAAGGAGGATATAGACTTCTGCGATCGCGAATATAACAGCGTGATCGCAGTGAAGGAAGACAGGGCGGTCCAACAATGTTATGCGATCGCGTTAGTGAGTATGCGACCGCGAGGGAGAAGGGAAACGGCTTCCGCGATCGCGAACCTGACAACATGATCGCGTAGAAGGAAAAATCTGGGCATTTCAAAAGACTTTATGCGATCGCAACTAATCCTATGCGATCGCATAGAAGGAAACCAGAGGGCAAATTTCAGCAGTTCAAAAATAAAGAAAATGGACCCGACACTCATCTGAAACACACCTGAGGCTCCCGGGACCCCGTCCAATCCCACACACAAGTCATGTAACCTAACACGGACTCTCTCGGGGTTTCAAAACACATCACATAACACTAAAACAACGAATCAAAACAAAAATCAAAATTTAGAAATTTCAAAACTTCAAATATCAAGACTCGCATCGAAACCTATCAAATCCACCCGGAACGACATGAAATTTTGCAGAAAAGTCCCAAATGATACAACGGACCTTTATCCACTCTCGAAATTCCATTTCGAGCCCGATATCAACATTTCACCGATCGGCCGAAATCGCCAAAAATCTAACTTTTGCCAAGATACCTCAAATCACCCTACGGACCTCCAAATTCAATTCCGGACGCACGCCTAAGTCCAAAATCATCATACGAAGCTGTTGGCGTAAACCAAAACTCATTCCGAGGTCGTTTACTCAAAAGTCAAATCTCCGGTCAACTTTCTTCGTTTAAGCTTCAAAATTTGAAAATTCTCTCCCAATTCGACTCCGGATTATCCGGAAACGGAATCTAACCGCGCACACATGTCCATATACATAATGAGGAGCTGATTACGGTCTTATACCACCGAACGGATCTTAAACTCTCCAAACGACCGGTCGGGTCGTTACATTCCCCCCTCTTAAAACAAACATTCATCCTCGAACGTGCCAAGATCTACCTTGAATTCATCCAATCACTGATTGAACACTTCCAACACACACCCGCAGGTGATCCCACGTCACCCCAATCTATGTAAGCCTGACGACACCATCACAACTGCAATTTAGCCTCCTTATCACCACCGATAAGCCTCATACCTCAATTCCTCACCCTATACTCATTTCCAAAAGGTCCGATCTTGAATCCATATCCGGCATTAGCCTGAACCAGTCGCATTAACTCATGCTTATACCCATAAGGAACGACCACGAAATATAGCTCATCGCAAATAGGTTCAAATAGCACTTCTGATCACCATAACTGCCCGAAATCAACTCAACCTTGGCAACATCCCCACATATGGAAGAACTCCGCTCCAACCCCATAATACTGATAAGGAAGAAATAAACACGAAGACCTCATTATTAGGCACCCAAATCACCAAGCCATAGCTAACACTACCCGGCACACATACTGCAAATCAAAACTAAAGAAGCACATAACGAAAATGAATGAATATGAAAAGAGAGACATATAAAGGACTATCAAACAAGCCCACAGGCATAACTCTCTATCAATATTGACTTACCACAACAATATAACAAGGAAGAAACAAAGCATATGAGCAATCACAAGGATTCCATCCTAGTAAGAATTTCCACCGCGGTACTCAGCCCGGTCTAAATAAATCAAATCACAAATATCACGAGGACCTCGGCCTCAACTCTAAATCACATATTGAAAACATATCATGCCAATTGAAATCTCTCCCTTAACTCATCTCAACTGATAGGAGTCATAATACTAACTGAGCTCACATCTCAATGGTGTATCAAATCACAACCAGTAAACAAAGTACTCAGGAAAAATCATATAAAGCTCACCATAATGAATAATATGGACTCACCTCTGGTTTCATCATTAGCAAAGATGAATAAAAACGGCAGTAGACACAGCTACTACTCATAGAATTTCCCAACAAGAGTAACACAAAATGGAGTGCAAAACATGAAACTCACTCATAAAAGAAACAACGAATAAGGGAACTCGTCCCGACCAGCGGAACTATAATGCAATACGATTAGTGCCCATCTGTAGAACATTAAAACAAACCTGAGTGATGATACCTGGCACAACGGTCTATAGCTTGCTATATGAAACACATTGACGGGTCGGGCCTCCCCCTCTTGGGCGGCCTCCACGCACCTGAATGCCCTGCCATAACACACTTACCTGAATCCTGGAGCAATCTCTCGCCCTGAGGTTATCATCTCCCCACTGAAACAATCTCTCTGCCGACATGGATGTGGGAACCATACAATACGAATACTCTGAAGCCCATGAGTACCTGAAAACTCTCATGCGAAGCTGATAATGCAAACTGAACTGGTTTATCCAAAAAACCTCTACCGTATCGTACTCTGCCTCCAATAAGGACCAGTAGATCTCTTCGGCCTATGTGCCTTCTAACTGAAGCAACCAAGCGAGATATATACCTGGCCAACTCAATAAATCTGACGACGTACCCTAATACAGACATAGCGCCCTGACGCAACTGTTCAAACTTCGTGCGCTCTGCATCTCGGAGGGACTGGGTGCAAATCCCTCAATGGCATCTCTGGGACCTGAATCCATGCAAGTGAAACTGATTTGGCTGGGCTACTCCACTCATGTGCCCACCACTACTGACAAGCCCACTACTCTGAACCTGAGACGTGACAAAAACAATCCTTCTCGTCCCCACAATACCCGAAGTACAAAGAATAT
Organism: Nicotiana undulata; assembly: GCA_005239495.1. Lineage (NCBI taxonomy): Eukaryota > Viridiplantae > Streptophyta > Magnoliopsida > Solanales > Solanaceae > Nicotiana > Nicotiana undulata. The sequence continues at coordinate 8,077 of ML277384.1, forward strand.
AGTGGCACTCCCCCAGAAAACCCTGGCATCATCTGTCACCAATTCACTGAAAGATAGGAGGGTGGTATTTCCTGTACCTTTAAATTCTCAAGGTGTTATTCTTCCGATGCTGCTGCTCTAACTACGGGCTGAACGGAAACCACATGTTGTGCTGCCATGACAACTAGAACCAAACCCACATGGCCTTGCTGTTCTGGAGTGTAGATGGTGGGAGTCCAAACTCCTCTCAGATCTGTAAAGTAGCCGGTGCACCTGGGATCAGTCCCGCCTGAATCACTGTACTAATCATACTCAAATTGCACCCAGGTTTTCCTGAAGTCCGGGGTAGCAACAAGCACCCCTGGTACCTGTCCCCCACTGGAACTATTGTGGCTTCTCAATGGCTGCTCTACTAGGCATCTTAACTGCGGCACGTGCTCTTCGTCGGCCTCCGTCTCTGACCCTTGCGACCTTTACTCCGGGGTAACGTCATCAGGAACCGCAGTTCGTGTCCTCACCATCGGTGAGAGAATGGATCGAAAATTTCAAATTTCAGGGTCAATGAACTCGCACGATAGGAATGAAGGAAGTGAAATCATCCTAATAGTTTCGTAGCCTCTCGAAGATAAGTACAGACGTCTCCGTACCGATCCGCAAGACTCTACTGAACCCGCTTATGACTTGTAGCACCTATGAACCTAGAGCTCTGATATCAGCTTGTCACGACCCAATTTTCCCTCCGTTGGGTACCGTGATGGCACCTAGTATTAGGGACTAAGTAAGCCTAATATATCAGTGAGCATCAACAATAATGAAATAAAAGATAACAATCTCGATATGGAAATCTTGACAGAGTTTACAATTTCCCAAAACCCGGTAAATACAAGTAATAAGCTCTATGAATTCTTTCTACCAATCTAAATACAACTGTCCAAAAATGAACAAGTACAGTCGGAATAAAAAGAAAGGTGACTCCGAAGCCTGCGAACGCAACAACAGGTTTACCTTGAGTCTCCTCAGCAAAGATCCACACAGCGAGCAACGGTAAATACCTGGATTTGTGCAAAACAAAAATGCACAGAAGAGTAGTATGAGCACACCACAGCGGTGCCCAGTAAGTATCAAGACTAACCTCGGTGAAGTAGTGGCGAGGACTAGTCTGGACACCCACTGGTCTAATAAATAAGAGACATAGCAGTAATGATCGAAAGAAAATATTTGTCTAAAACTTGCGACTGAAGTTTAACGGCAGAAAATATAAAGCGGAAGGGAATGCAGTGAGTAAGGCAACGGAGCAGCATAACAAAAATACGCAAGAAGGGAATGAAAACACGCAAACCAAAGACGAAATCACAATACCATAAAACACTCAAACTCAACACCGCATCAATTCACTCACGTCAGGACTTAGCCAATAAACTCAGTAAAGCTGTCAAAAATTTGAATGAAAACCTTTAAATCGTGATTTTTATATTGAAAACCTTAAGATGATAATTGATTTGAAGATAGGAAGGGAATTCTTCCTTGAACAAATTTTTTATGAATGTGTATATATATATATATATATATATATATATATACACATTCATAAAAAATTTGTTCAAGGAAGAATTCCCATCCTATCGTCAAATCAATTATCATCTTAAGGTTTTCAATATAAAAATCACGATTTAAAGGTTTTCATTCAAATTTTTGACAGCTTTACTGAGTTTATTGGCTAAGTCCTGACGTGAGTGAATTGATGCGGTGTTGAGTTTGAGTGTTTTATGGTATTGTGATTTCGTCTTTGGTTTGCGTGTTTTCATTCCCTTCTTGCGTATTTTTGTTATGCTGCTCCGTTGCCTTACTCACTGCATTCCCTTCCGCTTTATATTTTCTGCCGTTAAACTTCAGTCGCAAGTTNCTTTTTCCAAATACCGCTTTTCAAATGTCATTTGTTCAAATATGTTTTCCCAAAAACTGCTCATTCAAATATCATTTTCCCGCTAGGCAAATATTTTTCAAATATACTTTCAAAATAGAAGTCCTTCGGACCTAACTTTTATTGGAGATAATTGCCTTTCAGCTATACATTTCAATATATGTATATGTGTATATATGTATACTTTTCAATCCAAATCCCCTCAATGATAAACCACCGGAAACTCCGTCCGTATCTCAATAGATAATTGCGCAATGCAATGCAGGGAAAAGTCTCAGGTCTAAGCCCGCAGTCCCAATATAAATATGCAATGCAATGCAAGGGAAAGTCTCAGGTCTAAGTCCGCAGTCCCAATGCAACTATACAATGCAATGCAAGGGAAAGTCTCAGGTCTAAGCCCGCAGTCCCAATGCAACTATACAATGCAATGCAAGGGAAAGTCTCAGGTCTAAGCCCGCAGTCCCAATGTAAATATGTAATGCAATGCAAGGGAAAGTCTCAGGTCTAAGCCCGCAGTCCAAATGTAGATATGCAATGCAATGCAAGGGAAAGTCTCAGGTCTAAGCCCGCAGTCCCAATGTAAATATGCAATGCAATGCAACAGAGAGAACGCAACCAGAGCACAACACAAACAACAAGGCAAAAATGCAGGGTACGACGAGCAGTTCAACATGAGAAGTTAAACCATAATAGTGGCAGAAACTCACTCATGAAAAGTAACCACTGAAGAGAAAACCAAGCATAAGGAAAACAATGTAACGAGGGGAAACCATAACAATTATAGCAACGGTTCACAATATTTAAATCAATGGATAAGGAACCAATTATCCCGGCAAGGGAAAACAGCTATAACCAATCTCTCTTAATAATTTACTTCACAGAATGATCTCAGCTTAAGCAAATGTTCAACAATAGGAGGTACCAAGGGAATACCGCCAATATAGGCGATGGTCAACTATACTTGAGTAATATTTAAGGCAAATTATGTAATCATCATGTACGACTCAAGGGCATGCTTGACACCAATCCTATATATATATATATATATATTCTAATTTCTGGTAACAATTATATACCTAGATGATATTAATTCTAATCAATTAGGCAGCTTGTGAAGAAAATATAGTATACGGTAAGGAAGGGAGATATTCAGAAAAGTCAATCAAGATCTAATAATCAGCAAGAGGAAAATCGAAAGCAAGAAAATCCAATTCAAACAGGAGAAGATGAAACTGGCAACCAGGAACTCAACCATAACAGTTATCACTTTATGCGCAGGAAATATAGGAACCTAATAAATCCTAAAAGGCCAACCTATTTGCAAATAAGTCCGAGTACGCACTCGTCACCTCGCGTACTCGGGCTACAATCAACATAGAAGACTCAAATCCTAAGGGGTAGTTCCCCCACATAAGGTTAGGCAAGATATTTACCTCAAAGACGACAACCGGTACTCAGAAATGGACTTCTCGGGCGGGAAGACCTCCGGACAACTCAAATCAACCAAAACAACTTCAAAATGCACATAAAACATATAAGGGACTATTCAAAACGATAAAGTTTCAATCTTTATAAAATTATAAAAATCGACCCAAAAGTCGACCTCCGGGGCCGCGCCTCGGAACCCGATTTTTTTACAAAAATTCGATTATCCGTTCCGATACGAGTTCACCCATACTAAATTTATCAAAATCCGATGTCATTTGGTCTTTCAAATCAAGAAATTTCAATTTAGAATTTTTTCTTCCATGAACCCAAGTTTCTTCAACCCAAAACACGAATTAAATGATAGAAATAAGAACTAATTCATGAAATATGATTAATTATGGTGGAAGAACACTTACCCATTTGATTTGTGTGAAACCCCCCAAGGAATCGCCCAAAACCGAGCTTTAGAACTCAAAATGTGATAAAATGGCTTAACCCTCGTTTTGGAATTAAAAACTGTCCTGCCCAGATATTCAATGAACCGCGATCGCGGGAGTGAGACTGCGATCGCGTAGAGGAAAATATTGCGAGCCTGAATCGACTCTATGCGATCGCGACTATGTGAATGCGAACGCGGAGAAAGAGGATATAGACTTCTGCGATTGCGAATATAACAGTGCGATCGCAGTGAAGGAAGACAGGGCGGTCCAACAATGCTATGTGATCGCGTTAGTGAGTAAGCGACCGCGAGGGAGAAGGGAAACGGCTTCCGCGAGGGAGAAGGGAAACGGCTTCCGCGATCGCGAACCTGACAATGCGATCGCGTATAAGGAAAAATCTGGGCATTTCAAAAGACTCTATGCGATCGCAACTAATCCTATGCGATCGCATAGAAGGAAACCATAAGGCAAACTTCAGCAGTTCAAAAATAAAGAAAATGGACCCGACACTCATCCGAAACACACCCGAGGCCTCCGGGACCCCGTCCAATCCCACACACAAGTCATGTAACCTAACACGGACTCGCTCGAGGTTTCAAAATACATCACATAACACTAAAACAACGAATCAAACCAAAAATCAAAACTTAGAAATTTCGAAACTTCAAATATCAAGACTCGCGTCGAAACCTATCAAATCCACCCGGAACGACATGAAATTTTGCAGACAAGTCCCAAATGACACAATGGACCTGCAACCACTCTCAAAATTCCATTCCGATCTAGATATCAACATTTCACCTATCGGCCGAAATCGCCGAAAATCTAACTTTCGCCAAGATACCTCAAATCACCCTACGGACCTCCAAATCCAATTTCGGACGCACGCCTATGTCCAAAATCATCATACAAAGCTGTTGGCGTTAACCAAAACTCATTCCGAGGTCGTTTACTCAAAAGTCAAACCTCCGGTCAACTTTCTTCATTTAAGCTTCAAAATTTGAAAATTTTCTCCCAATTCGACTTCGGATTATCCGGAAACGGAATCTAACCACGCACACAGGTCCATATACATAATGAGGAATTGATTACGGTCTTATACCACCGAACAGAGCTTAAACTCTCAAAACGACCGGTCGGGTCGTTACATAAACTTTTATCAATTTTTGATGCTTTCTCAATGAAAGGCTTACAGGAAATCTTTGCTCAGCTTGGCTAGTAGTCTCAATACTAATATTTTTTTCGTAGTTTAATTGATTTTATAAAGAAAATTGTACATTTTTTCATACTAATGAATTTTATTGTTTTATATAATATGCTAGACATCCTAATATTATTGAAATTCACATGTTTCTTTTAACGGAAAAGAGAGTCAAAATGCCCATAACGTCGGAAATGGCTTAAATTTGCCCTCTTCCCCCCTTTTAAATAAAAAATGCATGCCCCTCACATTAATTTTCAGATTAAGAAGACCCATCATTATAACAAAACTATAAGATAGCATATGTGAGACATTTCATTAAACTTGTTTTAGAATACGCGCAATGCGCGTGTACTTTTTATCAATTTGTATAAATTATAAAAAATATAAACTCTTGAAAATATAACTTTTATAAATATAAGCTCTTGAAAATCATAAATATTGAACCTATTCAGCCAAAAAATAACGGATAGGCTAGCTAAGCATAAAAACAACCAAGATAATTTTAAAAGTTTAATGTTTTACTATGTATCCCGTTCTTTTATCGCTAATCCCGTTCAATGACAAATTAGTAACATATTATAAATAATATCATCTACAAGATGACTTTCGTAACTAAGTCATGTTTTGTAAAATTAAATTACGTAATAAACTTTCGTAGTAATAATATTAGTTTCTTTTTTACCAAAAAATAAAACTTATTTTCCATCTATTAACAAGAATGTGCATTGAAGTAATTTAGGTATGTATGTGTAAATTAATTATGGTAATTAAATTTTCATCATAAATTAATAACTTCTATTTTTCCAGCAATTAGTATTTTAAAACCCAATGTTGTAGTAAATTTTAAAAATAGAAATAAACGAATTTAACAACGAAGCTTTAAAAAAAATATGTATGATTTTAAAATTTTAAAAACAACAAATAAATCATTTGAAAGGAAAATAAAGAGGCAAAATTGATCTTTATGATTAAAAAAAAAGGACAACAAAAATATTAGACAAGATCGTGAAATTCCTTGTTCGAAACCAATAAATAGAATTCTCCAACTTTTTTATATTCTGGTATGTCTTTAATATTTTGTATCTTTATTAGAGAAGATATTAAATATTGACTTATATTAGAAAAAACTTCTTTGATTTAGAACTCCTTATATTAGGAAAGTTTTTTTATTTTACATTTTTATCCAATGTAAGATATATTTTTAAAGAATAAAAAAGACGAACGGTATTTCGCAAAGGATTTTCATACTTTTAATATAGTATATAAATAGGGGACATTAGTTCACTGAGCCTATTTGACCCAATCTATAAAATAACCGACCCATATGGATCAACCCAACCCCAAATCCTTCTTCTCCAAAGACAGTAAATTGAATCTATAATTAAATGGAAAATTAGTATAATATAATTTTCTTAAAATAACCAATCCAACTAAGCAAATCAGAGTTCTTGATCAATATTGTCCCATATTTTTAAGTGCAGGCATATTTTTGTCTCTCAAATACAATTCTGAGCTTATTTAATCCCTTAAGTATGCTAAAGTAGAGCATTTTTATTCTCGGTGACAGAATATGTTCAAAGACTAACAATGTTATCCCATCTTTCCGCTCTGAAGCAAAACGTTTCCTCTCCTGTTATTGAATAACTCAAATTATCACTTTAATGCTTTCTAAAATTTTGACCTTGAAAATATCCTCATCTACGCCAGTTTCCAATCTGATTATTCGTTTGCTTCGATAATATGCCTAGAATTGAAAAATCAATCGAATTTTTAAAAGTAAAAGCTCCAACTTCAAATTCTCAAATTTATCATCTCTGCACTAGAAACTTTTAAAATCTCAATTTTATCAGCTTTGTACTATTAGTGGGGGAAACGGGAATGACATTTTTCTTTTACTGTTGGTCTTCTTCTTACAATGTCACATGAGTAACACAAGGTAGTGCTGTTTGTTTTCCGACAAATTTTGTCATCGAGACTAAAGATGTTATACTTCGAGGAAAAAAGCCCAAAATATTTTAGTATGTTTGGACTTTAACTCAGATTAGTCATTTTTTTTTTGGGAAACTTACACAAATATCCCAAATAAATTTCAACTTATCAGCCTCTAACTATTAATTATAGACTTATCAAAACTAGCCAACAAAAATTGAAAAACCAAATAATATGGTTCTTTCTCTCAAAGAATCACATGCAAAAATCACCTTTCATATTTTTAAGCATGATTAGCAACACTAGATATAAGACATAAAGGAAATTTCATAAAGGATGTAGCAAATAAGGTGATGCAATATAAAAATATATACAATATTTCAAAAATCTAAGCAAAAGAGAAGCTTTTTAAATGGGTATAGTTGAAATTCATTGAAAACATATAAATAAGTCAATATACAAAATTTGAGGAAGATTGGAGGTGATGCAGACTGGTTTTGTATCAAAATTCGTAACTAATTCAAGTTCAAAAAATTCTTCTGCGACACATGTATCAAACATGCATCACGCATGTATCTCACACACATATATACATGGATATACATGTGATACACAATTGATACAAATATGATACATGTGTGATACATAAATGATACACAATGTGATATACACATCTTTCTTTTTTCATGTTCCGTTTTTACTTCGAATTTTCAATTCAAACCACCTCAAAACTTCACCAAATCATCCCAAAACTGATATTCTAGCCCATAAGATGTACCCAATATATTCTAATAGCACCCATTCAAAAGAAAACAAAAATTTGACCTTTTTTTTTGCTACAAATAGCTAATTGGCTAATATTAGTAATATTTTATGAATTGACCAATTTTTTTAATGAGCTACTTATAGATGGACATAGCTGGTAATTTCCCTATTTTTTTTCGCATAGAGCACTAATAGTCCACATTCTTTAGTACCGCGGTACACTCTTAGTCTCCATGTTTGATATGAAAAAAATATTTTCCGTAGAAAAATAGTTGCCTAGAAAATGAGTGGTTATCATTTCTTTTTCCTTGTTTGGTTGGTGATTGAAAAAAATTTTACGAAATTTTTTTTCTAGTGTTTGTTTAGAGAGTAAAAAATATTTTTTAGAAAATTTTTATGCAACTTTTGTTACCTCCTCCTCCTTCTCCCAAATCCCCATGTTTCCCGTGCTCTCCTTCCCTCTCCCCTCCCCTCCTATCAACCCCAATTACCCAATATTTTCAAGACTCTATATTCTTCAAGAGTCTAATTATTCTTTTAAAAATTTACACAAACCAAAAGAACTAATGCGTTGCTTTACCTTTTCTCGCAAAAACAACGTTGAAATTTGTGTTACACAACTAAAAAGACAATAAATCATTTTTGTTTTGTTTGAAAAAGAAATATTCTTTCTACAACATGAAAAAAGTACTCATTGTGTTAAAAATTAAAATGAAAGAAAATGCTTTTTCTATATCATGAAAAGAAAAATACTTTTTGCTACATCAATTTTTTTGAAATAAAAGAAAATACTTTTTCTAGGTCATAAAAAAGAGAAGATTAACCCAAATAACTGTTTACCTAACTGCTTAAACTAAAAATATCCAGTGCAGGTATAATATATGTATAATTTATGCATTATATGTGTATAATTATGTATAATCTATGTATATGGTTAAAAATGTAAACAATGAAGAAAAGTATGAAGAATAGGGTGTGGAAGGTTGAAGAAAATTTTTGGATAATATTTTTCCTTCTCTTGGCAGGAAAAAGTTGGAGGAAAATGAGTTAATGAGGACAATGTTTTCCAAAACATTTAATCCAACCAAATATGAGAAAATTGAAAAATATTTTCCGGAAAATATGTTATTCATATCAAATACGGAGACTAAAAGTGTACCACTTTATTAAAAAATATGGACTATTAGTGCTCCATGTAAAAGAAATAAGACTAGTTTAAATTAAAATTCAAAGTTATTGGACTTGGGCCTTTCTCTTTACTTTGATATATTTAAGTGATTAAAGATTCTTATGGTCATATTTGAGGGACAAAAATAGATGGGGGATTTGCATCTATATCCGTTTTTTGTGTCACGTTTTAACTTATACATGATTTGCAAACAAATTTGCAAACGTACCCACTTTTCGCATAAACTTTAGGCATACTAGTCTGAAGTAGCAAAGACAATCACACAAACTTCAGCATTCTAGGAGACATGCCTGGAGTTGTTTGTAATTGATGAACTTAAGCATTATACTAGCTGAAATTTTGTTCTCTATTTGCTGTACTTAAGCATATTTTAGCTGAAGTTTTGTCCTGAATTCAATAATTTTGTCGTAAAGTTTTTTAAAAAACTTCAGCAGAAGATGCTAAAGTTATTTAATTCATTTGTAAAAATTTCAACACTAAATAAGTTAAAGTTTGCACAGGTAGCAGGAAGAAGAAAATATGGATATAGATTAAATGATGACGCCAAATAGGGCGCTAGTGCAATTTTTACAAAATAGATCTGGGGCAATATTGTCCAAAAAAAACTCAAACAAACCTCAGGAACTCAACGGGCTGCTTGGAATATACAGGGCGAGAAAGTATATTTTCCTATCTCACGATCTTTCTTCTTCTCCACTTTTTATCAAAGCAATGGGTGACAACTTTGTCCCCCACATTGAGTCTGATTCAGCTTTAAATTAATTAAATTTGCTCCTGCTTTCCTTTTCTTCTTACTTTCGTATGAGAAGTTTGAGGAAGGCATAAAGAGTTTGAAAGTTGACCGTGATTACGCGTCTGAAGCCTTTTGCGTTTGATGCTTCCATATAAAGGTATTTTATTTCTTAGTAACCATAACTTTGTGATTGATGTATGTGCATATTGAGCTGTTGAATGTCCTCGTTGCTTCATATCTTGCCGCCTACGAGGTGTTTGATTTTTTGCTCAGTAGAGTGATGCTTTTACTATGTTCAATTTCACTCTTTTATATTTAATTTTTATGGATAATCTTTGAGTTCTTCTTCCACAGGTTTGGCTATGTGTCAAAATGTAAACCCTTTTACTAGTACAAATAAGAAACTCAAACGCGGATGACAAAGGATCTGCATAGTACAGGATTGTGTGGCTATTATATAGCTGAAATATTGCTCAGTTTTTTGGGGTTGAAGTATTCCTCAAATTGCAATTGAAGGTAGTACATATGGCAGGGAATGAGAGAATGAAGGGGAATATATTTTCTTTTTGACTTGGGATTCATTTGGATCAGTGGATAAACATGTTTTGATAATGGTTCCAAATCCAGATTCTGCATGATAATCTTCTAGGTGAATATCACTTTGCTGCGATATTCAAATGGGCGTACAAACATCAGTTAGAAAATGACTTGATTCTTCTTTTTTCTTACTTGAGAATCTGAATGACTTAACCGGAAATTTGATAATAAGAAAAAAGGGCGACAGATTCTGGTAAAGAGAAAAGTCATAATTCAAAAAATGGTTGAAGATTTTCTCAACAGTTATTTTACCATAACTTTTTAACATGGTTATACCTGTGCTATTCAGCTACATGAGAAATCAATGGTAGGAATTCTGTTTGAACCTTATTTTGGGTGGTTCAGTGCTCCAATTAAGGGTATTATCCTCCTACACTTAGATCCCCACAGTGTATTCTCTCTCTTATGGATTATTCTCATATTTAACGTAAATGAACAGACCTTGATACTCCTAAAAATTGGGTGAAAATGATTGGTAGCTGTGAACACCCAATTTTTGCCTCGCATGGAAATTACTCCTAAAAATAATCAAAAAATGGTTTTTAATGAATTTTAGGAACTTCTCTTTATTTAGTTACATTTCATGCATGTTTAATATTTTAAAATCATGGAAAAATCATAAAAATTGTCACATTTTTCATTTCATGCAATCTTAGGTTTAATTCGCATTCTTAGAAATTAATTACCCTTTAATTGATAGATTAATATCTAAAAGTCACAAAAAAATATACATTAGCTTAATCAATTAGTTTATTTAATTAGTTAAAATGTTAATTAGGTCGTTTTGATAAACGAAATTTAATTAGTAGTAAGATTACTATTTTTGAAAGATAAAATTTGCCTTTATTTCAAATTGACCTAATTTCAGGGCCCAAAATCCCAGGCCCAACCAAATACCCCACATTACGACCCTAATCCCTTCCTCTATATAATTAAGACCTAAAAATTAGAAGGAAAAAACTCTCTCCAAGCGTCGTTCCCTGACCTTTGCTCCTTCCGATTCTCTAAATGGTGTCTATTTTTCTATGGTTATTTGTTGTATGGCTGTGTAACTGATTGATTGCACTTTTTGGTGCAATGTTGGTTGTGTAAACAGGTGTAAATAGGAATATCGTGAATTTAGACTCTTTTTTTGTTGTCAACGTGAATAATGGGGCCGAGGTGGAAAGGAAAAGGGGCAGAAGTTAAAGCTCTTGCAGATCCCATTTCAGAAATAGTCATCCAGCTTCAATCTTCTCTGATCCGCTCAAACTCTCGAGGACTGCTTTCTGGAACGAATGTGCTTCTTAAAGCAGACATAGAACAAACTGAGCTCCTCAATCGTGTATGTTTTGGTAGGCCTAGGGTAACTGCAGAAAAGAATGAGCAATGGTTTCAGCTCTGCATGGAGGAAGCATTTTACCTTCAGTATTCTCTAAAATGCATTAAGGTTGTTGACCACAATGACACTGAACTGAACAGTGATGAGTTATGGAGGCATATGACATCCAGGAGGGAAAAATTTCCTATCTTATTCAAAGCTTTTTCTCACCTTAGAAGTAAGAACTGGGTTGTGAGGTCGGGCTCTCAGTACGGGGTAGACTTTGTTGCCTATCGTCATCATCCTGCTTTAGTACATTCTGAATATGCTGTGCTTGCTTTATCTTCACAAAATGGTAGTGCAAATGGTCGCTTGAGGGTTTGGTCCGACTTCCATTGCACTCTTCGACTTTGTGGTAGTGTGGCGAAAACATTATTAATTCTTGATATTGAGCAGCAGCAAAGTTGTGCAACTTCTCCATCGTGCTTAGATAATTATGTTGTTGAAGAGAGAACAATCACAAGATGGAGTCCGGAGCAAGGCCGCGAAACAAAAGTTGAATCTGACCCAAGTAAAAAGTAGATTGTCTAGTTCAAGATTAACTCCTACTTCATATGTTGTACTAGTTTAGCAATTGTAATGTGATTTAGAAGCATTACGATTAATACTCTGCATACTATATTTATTCCCCCTACATTGTTGCAGGCTATGCCTTCTTATTTCACCCTCGATGCTCTTTTAAGTGAAAGTCAAGCTTATATGAATGTTTTACCTCTTATAGCAAGTTGTTACATCCGGAAAGAACTAACCTGACTCGGAAACCAATTGAAAGAGAACCAGGCATGGATAGTTTTGGGGAATCAATTTAAAAATATACAGAACAACTCATACAAGATTTACAATCAATTTTTTTGGGGGGGAAAGGGGGCACAAGAAGCATGAAGAAAGCATTGTGTTCTAATAAGATAGAAATGCCAAACATAGGAAATAAATACATTTCAAAGCTCTTAGAAGTGTATCCTGCTAGGTTGAGATTTCTCCATCCTGGTTTCTCCGTAAGGCTCGTCGTTATCAATCTGCTTGTTGTGTCTAAAGGCTGCTATGGCAACCATATACATGATCACTAGAATGATCAATATGACAATGTTGATGACAGATACTTTCCTCCAACTCTTTTTCAGACTTGCCAGAACACCAGCTTTGCACGAATTGCAGTTATAACAGAGCTGCTGTTGATCATTGTTCCATCTAACACAATCTGGATCACCTCCTACCAGCCCTCCTCCGGGACTCCACACTGTCTCATTCATGTAAGTATAGCCACATTCTGTAGGGGGCTTGCAGCAACCAGACTACATAAAAAGTTCCATGACTTTGTCAGAAAAGTTGTCTTTACCACTGTACTATAATTTTTGAGGCGGTTAGGCATAGGGGCGGAGCCAGAGAGCCGAGTGCGGGTTCGGCCGAACTCAGTAGCTTTGGTTCGAACCATGTATTTGTCTTAAAAAATTCATTGAATATGTACAAATTATTAATTTAGAACCCAGTAACTTAAAACAATTAAAATTCTGAACCCATAAACTTGAAATCCTGGCTCCACCTCTGGTCAGGCAGACCCCTACCTGTCCATTATTTCATATAAACCACCATATAGTAGGTGATTGATGCCAAAGGACATAAAATATTAGGCAGTGATTGAAGCAATAAATGTTTTTATAAGCAATGTCCCTATAAGGCAACTGTACCACTTGCAAATTAAGATCCACGACATATATATTTCTTTATTTAACATGTTGATCTAGGTTAAATCAGGAAAATATTTGCTTGTACAAACTCTTACAAGTGACTCATAAACTAGAGAAGTTTCTTTCTTTTTGTGTTGGACCACTTAATATGAAATAACCCATAACTCTTGCTACATTACCTACTGTGCATAAACTTTTCTTTTTCATGCATTAAAATTTTCTTCCACATGTTATCATAAAGGCTATTTAAATGGAATAGTTAATTGCCTTGTATGGTAACCATATAAAGAAAGAGCCTTTTTTGCAATTTCATATTTATATATGTAAATTGAAGTGTGAAACTGAGATTACAAGGGCCCAGCTATTATCAGGGTAAAGTAGGGCTGTCAAATTTGGCACAAGCCCAAATGACCCGCCCAAGGTTGGACTGGTTATTGACCCCTCATTTATTGAACCCATCTTGACCTAACTCATCTCAACCCATTTAAAGATGGGTTGATTTCAGCCCAAATTGACCCATGAGTAACTTTGTTCACAATATCACATAAATAATTTTTTTGTTTGATATGTTATATGTGACCATAACAAAAGAATAAAATAGAGGGACTTCTATGAGTAAAGAGATAAGTAAGGGTAAGAGTCATTCCAATTGAGTAGGTGAAGAGTCTCTTTCGAGCGAGATCCTCTTTACCACGCCTAGCTAAAGAAAGTAAGAGAGCCTATAAGAAAATAACACATATTAACTAAAGCTTAATACGATTTGGAAGGGTTGTGTTATGACCCAAATTTTAGTCAATCTTAACCCAATCCATCTTAACCTAAATAACTTTTGGCGTGTTATTATTGAGTCAACACGTTTTGACCCGCCCAAAAACGACACAACACGCATATTTGACACCCCTAAGGTAAAGGGAGGGAGAAGGCATTGAAGATGCTTTTGGCTATTAACATGCTTAACTAGTTATGAACTTATGATCCAACCAAAAGAAGTAAAACAAAACAAATAAAATAAGGATCAGTCCGAAGTAGCTAACATCCAGACTCATAAAACATGCACTTTGTCACACGTCAAAAATATTACTTTATTGAAAAATGGGTAAAATGTCTCGTCACTAGATAAAGATTAAAAAAGAGTGTTACCCCAATTCAATTCAAAAGCGGCCAAGAATGGAACCCCGTGTGTTTGGTACGAAGGAAAATATTTTTTGAAAAATATTTTTTAATTTGTTTATGTTTGGTTGGTTTAAATATTTTGGAAAATATTTTTCTCATCAACTTATTTTTCAAAGTTATGAGTTCGGAGGTGTATGCGTTTTAAAGTTTACGGGTTTCGAAATTTCGCGGTATCGAAAGTTTTGCGGTTCAGAAGTTTCTAAAATTTGTGGATTCGGAAGGTTGTTGGTTCAAAAGTTTACGGCTTCATGTTTATTGTATCAAAATCATTTATGAATACTCTTGAGAAAATATTTTTCTTAATTTGCATACCAAACACCGAAAAATAAATAAAATTATTATTTATTTTTCGATAAAACATTTTCCACGAAAAACATTTTCCGTTATACCAAACACACCCAGAATGTCCATTTTAATTGTCTCACACTTTCTTTTGTCACTGACCAACAAGCTAATTATTCATTCAAAATTCAATCAGTTGAAGTTGATTGCATCTCTCTCTTCTTTTTCTCTTTCTGGTAGGTCGGAAATTGACAAGGGGTTTATGTTGGCACCTCACATGTTACTTACCTTTAATCTAAACATGGAAAACGTAAACATGTCTAGTTGGGATTTCAGTGTCAATGCCGTAATAACAACCCTAACCACTTTCATACTCATGTATTGTTTGGTGAAAGATATTAATTTCTAAAAGAAAACATTATTCGTGCTAGAATTCAATCATATAAGCAACCAAAAAACGAAAAAAAAGAGTTTAATTATTGGTAATTACGTACCTCAAGAGAACTAAGCTTTCTACGGTAAAACATTTCAGCAGGCTCTGGAATTCCGTTATTATATGTTCTCCTCATCTTACCACAAACATGAGAATCCCTAATACAAGAACCGATTTTCATCCAATAACTCTGACTTGTAACTCTTTCCTCCAACCACCCAGAGTAATCTTGCAGGTAATACTCCAAGTAGCCCCGGTTCATAACGGGTCGACCCGACCCTTTATCAGTGACAGCATAAGCAAAGATTATAAAGCCAACCAAAGCAGCTATGATGAAGAACATAGCCCATAGATAAAGGTACATAAGGAAAGTGTTCCTATAGCAAGCACCAGCAAAACCAGCTAAAGAAACTACCATAATTGCAACCCCAATTATTATTAATGGCCATTGAAGGAATTTTAAGCAGTCAGTGTTGTTTGCTCTGCTACTTAGCCATATTCCACCACCCAAGATTGGAATTGAAGCAAGAAATGTGAAGAAGTTCACTACACCTATCAAGTGGTTGCTTGTTCTCATGGTGTAAAGCTCCTATTTTTTTGGCTCTCTTATGCCTAGAATTTATATGGGTAATTCTTGGAAGTTGATATGAGAGTATTTGAATCAAGAAAAAGCAAGAGGCTTTCTTTTATTAAGTTAAAAAAAGGTGGAGGTTGGAACTGCTGAAAGAGCAAAGAAAAGAGGAGGCTCTTTCCTCTTAAGTCATGGGGAACTAAGGGGGTAAGTGATAAGTGAAAGTGACACAAACACCCTCTTTGTCAGCATTCTGCTTGGTCCCCTGTATTGACCTGACACAAAATAATTTTTGCACGAAGCGTGTAATTTTATTTGTTTTAGCAGGTTCCTTGTCATATTTTTCCAATAGTTTTTTTTGTTGCGAGCCAGAATTTTCATTAGGAGGAGTTAAAATATAAATAAATAAATTTATAGAGAAATCAAGGGGGGAGTCAACATATAATATATATATAAAATTAAAAAAATAATCTATCTATGCAATATAATTTTTCGATCAAGGGGTGTCAATTAACTCCTTTTACTTATGAGTGACTTCGTCACTGATTATATATTTTATGGACGATTATCTATATTTATCTTTTAGATGACTTGGTATTTGTCGCATTGTCTGTGAGTAAAATTTAACTTAAAAATGCATATATAATTGTATGTTGGTGGTGATTATTTGCGGATAAGTATTTTCAGAACTTGCTAAACTGTCGTTTTACTAATTTATGGTTAAAAAAAAAAACAAAATAAGAGATGGTAGTTCGCTCTTTTTCTTTCTATTTTTTTTAATCCGAAAAGAAGAAGGCCACATGTTACATGATGTAATAAAGACGGATACGGAATTTTGTTCTTCTAGCATTCCCCCTCGCTTCTCTCTCTGTATTTGTTTTGCAGAGATATTTGATTTTGTCCTTTTGTTGACCAAAAAATGAACGGTGTTTGATTGAGTGAAGTTAAGCGATTAACTTAAATAAACAAAGACTAGGATGATAATCAAAGTCAAGCCATTTCTGATGCCTCTTGGACTCTGGTGGAACCGTATTGGAGAAATTAGTAGAAAGTCTTCCATTCAATTAATGAATATTGAACCTTAAAACTGATAATCTAATCATCTGTATCAAGAATTAGTAGTTACGTAAGTAGCTATAAAAACGAGTTCGGAATCAAAGTGTGCTTTTTTTGGACTTAAACGAAAAAAATAGGTGAAAAGAAAATTGATCATCAATTTATATATAGCGCGGTTATTCACCGCGCTATATCTTAACGGTACGTTTGTCCATTAAGATATAGCGCGATGAATAACCACGCTCCTACCCCACCAATAATTCAGTTGCACTTTACTGACCCACCAATAATTCATATGGGTATATCGTAGTATACGCGCTACATACATAGCGCCTAATATGCATGCGCTATACATGAAATGATTGCACCCCGGACTTGTTTTGTTTCTTATTTATGGAGTTCCAGAATTTGGTAAAAAAACATTCAGGATCCTTCCGAAATATTTGTTCGTTAAGTTATTTTGCATTTTGTCATAATGTCCGAAAAGCGAAAAATTAGGGTTTCATTATATTGGGGAGGGAGGGGGAGGGGGGAGTGAGGTTGTGGTAGAGAATAACTCAGTACGCTATAGTTGTTCTCCACAGTGTCATATTAAGTTGCCACTTAGAATGAAGTACGATATGTTGGTATCGTTGATATGTAAAAAATAAGTGTGAGCAAACGTTCGATTAATATTAAAGTCACTGGAAGATATCCCTATTTTGTTACTCCGCAAGGGGTTGCTTGTTATGTTGAGTTTAACATCGAGTACAACGAAACTCTTACAGATAGTTTGAGGACTCTTGATGAACACTGTGAACTTCTTGTGATAAAAAGATTGGAAATGTACGTCAAGGCTGAAGACGTTCACAATAATGATGTTTCATAAAATAAGGATATCCCTCAATCATCGGGTGGTTTTTTGGAGCAGTTTTATCCGAACAGGTTCCGGGTGAAAGAGTTTAGCCAGATCTAAACTTATCTCCACGGGCGAATGAGGACCGAGGACCACAAGAAATTTGATTTTTAACGACCACTTCTTAACGAGGGGACATAAATCTGGTCGTTATAAGTGTACTTATAACAACCAAAATTTTTTCCGGTCGTTAGAAACTATTTATTAGCTCAATATTAATTAAGGGATAGTATTCCCGTCGTTAAACAATTAATTAATAAAAAGTGGCGCTAACTTTTCCCTCTTTTTTTTTCACGACCCACCCCTAGATCCGTCCACCTCCCCCCCAAAAAAAACCCTAAGACTTCTCCAACAGGACAAACACCTCTATTGTGAACATTATTTTTGTAAACTTGCAACTGCAAGGTAAAATGCGACGGAACTGCTGGTCTTCACACAGTCAATATCATCATATTAGAGAAACTGCTAGTCACCTCCATTGACAACTAACTGCTCATCTTCCAGTTTCTTTTCATCAAGGTAAGGTTGAAATTGTACCCTTTGTATGTTAATTTTTGTTTAGATGAAACTCAATTCTAAACCATGGAAGTTCAAATTCAATTATTATGTTTTCAGTAAAAAAATTGAGTGAAAAGCTAGGGTTTTAAGTGCAAAATGTATTCTCTACTCTTGAGTTTTCTTCTTCGATTTTCTGTCCGCATTTCAAATTTCAGAAAGAAAAAAAAAACACAGAAAGAGATGTACAAAGATTTAAGTTTTCTTCTCTGATTTTCGGCTATTACTCTTCTGATTTTGGAGTTAAGTTTCTTTTATATACATAGATATAAAACAAAAAAATTATTTTAGTTTCTGCCCTGTTGTTCTTCATTCATGGAGATTGCTTGAGCTTGGTTGGTGTTTCGTGGGTTCGGATATGATTGTTCGAGGACGAAGTTCACGGTTCCGAGTTCAGTTAGTCGCTTTTTTTTCACTTGAATTTTGGAGTCAAAATATGTGTAGTTGTTGATTCTTCAATTGCCATTAAGGAAAGTTTTGGCTTAGCAGGCCTATTTCTATCACTCCCTTTCTATTTTAACTAACTAATTGTGAATCGAACTTCAATAGTGAGTCGTTTAAGGATAAGCCAAGTTTGGGGTATAAATGCTTTAGTTAGATAATTGATTTCTTTACGAATCCATTCATTTAAAATTAAGTAAAGCTTTCTTGTTGATTCTATGGATTTGTTTTAGAGTTGCCCTTTAAGAGAATATCTTGATAATGAATTATTTGGAAAGTCTTTCTTCACTAAAATAGTATGTTGTTGGATTCGCTTTTGATTAGAGCCGTATTGGGTGCTTCTGGTTTGGTACTAAAATACCATTTTGTTAGCTAGTTCAAGGAGGTGAATTTCTGTGGATTAACTGCTAGTTCTATTTTTTAACAGTTCAATGATAGTTGACGTTGTTCTGTAGCTATGAACATCAATATAATATATTCGTAGTAGGTGCTAGTTTAAATATGTATTTTCTGTTTACTAAATCCAAATGCTAGTGTAGTAACCTGTGAGCAACTCAACTGGGTCAAATATTTTCTTACCTTTCCTGCTAGATTTCTTCCACCTCTAGATTTGGAGTTGTGCAATCTTTGTGAGCTTATCATGCTTTAGTCTCTTCAGTCTTTGTACTCATGTGTCTCATATCACTTAAATGTCTTCATATGCCCCTACCTAAGGATTTTATTTCCTTTATGCTGGTAGTGTTAATAGCAAAATAAGAACTTGTAAAAATTAATTGTGGAATTGATATTCTTTTACTGTTTCAGTGATTCCTCTGTTTGAAGATATTGATTATTTTTTTCAAAATGTAGTGTCTCAAGTATTCTTGATTTTCTTCTTAGAATTACATATTGTTTCAAATATACAGAGGCTTCCTTTTTATGATTTGGGTTAACAAAAAATATTCTCAATTATCAAGAGTAATAATGTCTGCAAAATAATGTGATGAACTGAGAGTTCTTCTAGAGGTAATTTAGTATGCTAGGTGTATCGCTCATTGAAGTTTCTTTAAGTTTGTACTTAAGACCAAGTTTGTGGTTATTTTGATCCGGTATGTATGTGCACTTAAGAACTTGTTATTTCTCTGTATGAATAAAGGCCTCCCTCTCACATTTCATCAGGTCCTAATTTTCTGATTTATCTAACTTCTAATCTCACCATTGCATATGTATGGTCATTAAGTGGCGATAAGCAAGATTATCAATAAACAAGAGTAATAAAAAATAGAAAGCTACTATCCATGATCAAAATTAAATTAAACTGGTCCTTCTTAGTTCTGATTCTGAAGTTTGTATGTAGATCTTGAACATTCTTCAATATGTCTTTGGCTTGTCTTGGCAACGAAATAACCTCAGTGAAGAATATCTCTTGTTTCTCCTTTACTCCAATATTAGCTAGAGCATCTACTACACAATTGTCTTCCCTGTAGCAAAATCTTATATGAAATCTGCCTCTGGTAAGCAATTGAGTGATCTGCTCTCTGACTGGCCACAAAACCTTGGTATCTCCTTTAATAAAATTCACTAGAATCATATAGTCTGTCTCTATTATCACAGTCATCATATGCTTCGTCGTTTGTGACACACCATTGTAATCCTTTTAGCATAGCTGGTTAAATTTTTATTTTTCATATCTTTTGATACTCACAGGTGGTTAAAATTTTATTTTCTAGTTTACAAGATGACTTTCATGTTTACTGATACTTTTGAGGATAAATTTGATAGCGATGAAATAATAATCAACGAGATCATGTCTTGAAATATATGAGAAAATTATGGAACAATTGGAGAGGATTGTTACACAAGGATATTAAGTCCAAGACATTTCGTGATTCTCTAAAAGATGTGCCAAATGGGGTAGACAAGAGTGATTGGGAATGGCTTGTCAAGGAGCAATTTTTTAACTGAAAAGTTTAAGGTATGATATTGTAGCTATTTATTTACATCTTGTGATTTTAAGTGGCTGACCATAATTTTTCAATGTATTCTCAATTTAGAAAAAAATGCAAGAAACTTGGTTAGTAGGTCTAAGTTGAGTATGCCTCATCGTACGAGTAGGAAGCTAATTAGAGAGATCATTTATGAATTGGTGAGTAATCCACCAGATGTGGCAACTATCTTTTTTGAGACTCGTAATAAGAACAACAAGCTTGTTGAACCTGAAACCAACGAAAAATATGTATATCTATTGATAAATTTTATTTTACATAATTTGTTTACTCTGTTGCAGTATCCTGGATTGGAGTATCAAATGAAATTTGACCTTGCAACCATGTCTTTGCTGTCAATATCTTTTGGATTGGTATTGCTTATTTGTCTCTCACCTTATTACTTCTTTCTGGCCTTATATATTTCTTATTCTCTAACTCGGAAGGTCATACGTTCTAAATGTTTAGATATGTGAATATAAAAGATATGGTTTGTTCCCTTGAGCAGGGCGTGGATGTAGCATTGTTTTTTTTTCTTTAAGTTTTGTGCGTTGTATGAAACTGGATATTCAAGTCTTGCTTCAACTCTTGGTAACTTCTTGAGTGCTTGTTGTTTTGTTGGTGCCAATTCCTCTTTAGCTGTTCTCTTTTGTTTCTAAGTTAGGTAAAGTATGGCGTGCATGTAATTCATCAAACCGTATGAATCATGTCTAATACAAGTAGTAAATGAAACCAAAATGCCTGAGAGGGTCCTCACGATTTTCTAGTTCTTGTATCAGTGGCAGAGTATTGTGCTGTTTACCAATATATAAAAAATAGTTGCGAACTATTGCAGGACCTGATAAAGCATAAGAGAATGATTGTGTACTTTTATCTGCATAGTGTCTGGGAACTATAAATTTGAAAAATCATTCAACATTCTAACATTTTTCCTTTATTTGGTTGATACCTACTATGACTTTTTTGCAGCTCTTCCTTGAATATAGGTTTCAGTGGCTTGTATCGAAATTTGAAAAATATATTGCTTCTGAACTTGGTGCGTAGTTTCAATTCCAAGAATTGTTTTGAAACATCTGGACTCTTCTATGTTTTATTTTTTCCTTATTGTTGTAGGACGTTTATAGTTCCCTATCACAGCTAGTATTTTATTTGCCAAATTTTGGTAATTTTTCTTTGTGAGCCGATGGCCTATTGAAAATAGCCTCTCTATATCTATGAGGTAGGGGTAAGGTCTGCGTACACACTACCCTCCCCAAACCCCATTTATGATATCAAACTGGGTTTGTTGTTGTTTACTTTGTTGCAGTATTTAATTAAATTACCTTTCATTTATAGGTTAAAATCCAAAAAGTGGTGCAATATGAATCATCTCTTACAAACATTGATGTTGTAGAGAAGTGCTTTGGACCTCAACGCAAGAGTCATGTAGTTAGATTTAGTGTTGGGATAACCACAAAGGAGTTGAAAGATGGTAACTCCTCGAAAACTGCATTACTAGAGATGTCGAATGCTACTTAAAAAGAAAACGAATCACTATAACTGTAAAGTTTTTCACAAATGATATTCCCTTCTCAGCCAGCCGTTTAGGTGACACACATCTTGTGCAATCTTTTTCCTAAATATCATATTTCATTATTCCAAGAAGGATGGATAATGCTTTTTATAAGCTATACCAAAGAGAAACAACATTACAAATATAAGTATGCAGTGTTGCATTATATCTTAGGTCTCTTACAGTGAAATAAATAATTACATTATAGAGTGCATTTCACTGGATAAATATAGAGTAGGTATTGGGAATGAATGATAACATAAACTATCTAATTGATGCAAAGATAGTTCTATAATTTGATTAATTACCTTTTACATCGACTGGTGCATCAATATGTCTTCTGTGGTAAATGGATTGCAGGGTTCTGTAGTGATATGAACAAATTGAACACCCAAATAATGTCAATAATCTAAATCAGACTTGAAGTAGTTATCAGAATATCATCTTATGAAATATACTACGACCCACAAATTGTTATTTATCTCAAGAACATATTGATTATGTTAATTTGTCTCAACTGCAGTATTTTACTTATTTTTGTCAAGAACATATTGACTAATCTTTCTTCTTTAGTTATTTTGATCAGAATCTGTTTTATGTGTCATTCGTGCACATTATCTTAATGTATTGTTGTTACTATTATTTTCTACTTGTTGTCTTATCTCCATTGTGCCTTGAGCCGAGGGTCTACCGGAAAACAGCCTCCCTATCTTTATAAGGTAGGGGTAAGGTCTGCGTACACACTACCCTCCCCAGAACCCATTTATGGGATTGCACTGGGTTCGTTATTGTTGTTGTTTGTAACTCATTTTTTGTATCTCAATCGCTTGCCCCCATGATCTAGAATTACAAAAAGCTCGATACAGGATTTGCTTCCCAAAAAGTGTCATTGTGCAGGTTTTAATGTAATAGGATTTAGTGATATAAAATTATATGTCATTAGTCAGTCTGCTGATTATTGTTCACAAATAGAGTAAATTTAATGCGTTGTTTTTCTGCTACAATACTGTCCCTACTATTATGTCATCTAATATTTTTATTATTTCAATTTCTTGTTTATGGCCATCAATGAAGCCTCTAATGGAATTATTAAATTGTCATACATTTGTTATGTTAACAGATCTGATTTTTCTTTATTAACTCGCATACATTTGTTCTTTCTTCTTTAGTTGTTTATTCTTTGTTACTAAACTAGCATACATTTGTTATGTTAACAGATCAAATATTTGAAGTCTGAAGTATCTATCCTTGAAGAAAGTGTCAGCAAGTTGAAGTACAAGAGGTTTATATTTTATTAGGGATTGGTTTAAAGACACTCTACATATATTGCAATTTTATGTTTCTCTTTTAGGAATTATAAAAAATAATGTCATACGATTTAGATTGGTTTCTGGTAAATATGATACTTCAGTTCTTTGTATTAACAAAGATATCAAGTATTTCGCTTATTTCGCGTGTTGGTGGGTGTCTATGAAAGCATATACATAATTATTTCTATTTATCTAATTTAAATTTGCGTAATTATATTTACTTTAATTTTACATTAGATAAAGAAAATGTGGTCAGTGAAACTCTTTAACTATAAGTTTCTCAAACAGATAAATGAGCATTAACGAAGGGAAATTTGGTTCTTAAAAGTAGTTATACATTTAATGAAGGGAATATCAGTTGCTAAAAGCACTTGTAATGATTGAATTAGTTATTATTAAATACTTTTAACGACTGGATAAAAAATTAGCGGAAGAAAAATCCTGTCGTTAAAAGGGATGTGTAACGACTACAAATTATGTTGTCGCTAAAGGATCTTTAACGACCGCATTGTAATCCGGTCGTTAACTTTTAACGTCGGGGCTTTTAACGACCGGTGACGACCAAATTTTTTCTTGTCGTTAACAACTTATAACGATCGGATTTGGATTTTTAACGACCAAATTTTCCCTCGCTAAAGGCCTATTTTCTTGTAGTGGACATAATTTATCCCCAAGTTTACATAATCCACAAGCCGAGTGGTAAAATTTAATTTTTTTTTGTGTTACGAAGTTTATTTTTTGTATTGACTTTTGTACTAAAACTCATATATTCCATAGGGGGTACCGGCCAAATATAAATTTTACAGACTATGAACCAACAAACAGTTGGAATATGCCAAATTTTGGTGTGTTGGATCATGGTGGTCCATCCGTGAGTCATCTACAACAAGATAATATGCATCATGAGATATAAACACATTTTGATAATGTAAAGTTTGGATGAATTTGGGAATCTCATTATTTTATTGGTTGTGCAGTGAAAACGAGCAACTTGAAGGTCCCGTCCTTACTCAATTTCCCGAAGATGATCTATTTTATCGGGATTTGACAAATGCGCAGAGTCGGGAAGATGATAGTGATTATGAAAACAATGTTGATGAGTCTGGAGATGACACACCCTTCTTTGATGAGGGTGATGATGATGAGTACAAGAATGATGAACCTGATTTGACGAGGGAGCATGATCTACCTCCCATTAGACCAAGAGTGTACGAGTCGCATGTGTTGTTTCATTCAAGGGTGATTCCCTACCTCGATCAGTTGACAAGTATGCCGGATTCGGATGCCCTCACAAGGGATCTTGACGAAATTCAAATAGTAATGTGGGATGAATCTAGAGCAACGTTGCTGTCAAAGGGCATGCTTTTTGCTGATAAAGCACGCCTAAGCAGGGCAGTGCGAATGTACAACATAAAAGAGTGTCGTGAGATCATGGTTCATGAGTCATCTCCGGAAGTATACAGGGTTATTTGTCGTAGATGGTTTCAAGGTTGTAATTGGATGCTGTGTGCGAGAAAGTTGAAAATAAGTATGTGGATTATGGGAAAATACATTGGCACCCCCAATTGTGAAATGCACACATTTGGTGAAAATCATTTTAACTTGAATGTTGACTTGATTTCTCTTGTCTTGGTTACATACAATGAAGCGTCCATAAGGTACAAGATCAAAGAGTGTATAACACCTGTCCACTAGGTATATAAATGTACCATTATCAAAAGAAAGTCATTTCTCGGGCGTAAACATGCGTTTGAAATTGTTTATGGTAACTGGGATAAGTCCTTTTCCGCTCTACCCAGGTACATGGATGCATTGCAACACTTTAACCCAGGGACTGTTGTTGAATTGAAGCTTGAGAGGAGTCTAGGAATACCTGAATACATATTCAGATTGTGTTCTGGGCATTTAAACCAGCCATTGATGGTTTTGACCATTGTCGGCAGGTAATATCCATAGACGACACTCATGTCTATAGCAAGTATGATATTAAGTTGTTGATCGCCGTTGCAGTAGATGCTAATGGAAGTATATTTCCCCTAGCATTTTCTATTTGTGCCAATGAAAGACAAGAGACGTGGACATTATTTTTGAACCACTTGAAGGAGCACGTTGTCAAACAGCGTTCAGGTATTTGTCTAATATCTGATCCGCATGATAGTATTTTAATTTTTGTACAGAATTTGCGTGAATGGAAAGAACTGTATTCCTACCACCGTTACTGTGTTAGGAACTTGAAGGCCAACTTCCAGAGGGCTTATCTGAACAAGGACATACATGATTTAACGTGGATGGCTGCAACATATCACCAAGAGTATAAATTCAGGAGGCTAATGGAATTGATTAGGCAGGAAGACCCAGAAGCCTATCGTTGGTTGATGCGACATGAGCTTGAAAAGTGGACTTTGCATAAGGATGGAGGTAGAATATGGGGAATTCTTACTACAAATGTGTTAGAGTCTTTTAACGGGTTATTGAAGTCTGCACGTGAAAATCATTGCCATGCTGCGAATGAGCAGCATGGCTTTCAAGCAGATGGTAGAGTGCATCATCATTGATGGAAATGTGTGTTAAATTTATGCCCCAACCAATTAAACGATTTGAGAAATATAGGAAGCGAGCACAGTAGCATTCATTTTTGCAGTATTGCACCGAGCGAAATATTTTTGAAGTTCGCGCTGGTTTGCATCACAACCTCGTGAATACAACAAACACAATCAATGAAGCCAGAAGATTATGCTCATGTGAAAAATGGTCAATCTATCACTTTCCATGCTCACATGCCACGAAGTGCTTTCAACATATAGGTGTCACGACAACGAGGTATGTTAATAAAGAATATAGTATTGTTGCATACTTAAACACCTACGGTGGACAGTTGCAGCCAGTGAGTGCTGAGCATTATTGGCCGCCGGAACCATTAAAATGGTGTGTAACAAGGATTATGTGCGTCAAAGGCAAGTGCAAAATATAACACAGATACAAAACCAAATGGATGCTGGTGATACCGTTTATGCGCGTAAATGTGGAATATGTTTCAAAAAAGGACACGATGATAAGTGAGGATTTTGACTACTTATTAGCACCTTTTTTGCTTTCGTTTTAGTCTAAAAAAATTTAATTGTGTTCCTGAAAATTGATGAAATATGCTTAATTGTAGGAATAGTGGAAAATGAGCCCTCAATATGAAAATCCAACTCAAGAAGGAGTCGTTTGAACTCAAGGACCAAAACAGGCACAAAAGCTCAGAAGTGCGGACCGCAGATTATCATCTGCGAATAAACTCCTATCAGAGACAAGTGCAAAGTGCGGTCCTCACATGACATTTGCGGCCGCAGAAACTGGGCAAAAGCTAAAGTTCAGAGAACCTGCATCGCAAGTTCAACAGAAGTGCGGACCACATAATTATTGTGCGACCGCAAAAGAACAGCTACGCGGTCGCAGTCACATTTTTGCAATCCGCAGAAGAGCAATGTGCGACAATACTCAGAAATGCGCGGAACGCATAAAGAGAGAAGTGCGACTGCAGTTCAGTATTATGCGGCCACATGTTATCATTCCTGTCAGGATGAAGCAAAGTGTGGACCGTACATTGAATTGTGCGGCCGTAGAACCTCTGAAAGAGCATTTTTGTCCGATAATTCCAGCACTGTATAATATGGGATTTTTGAATTTTGATTTCATCATTTTAATTATTAAATATGGATTTAATTATCACTTCTTCTTCTTTTGCTTCTAATTTAAGCATGAGTAGCTAGATTTTTACTAGGGTTATGACCCAACCCTAGTGTATAAACTTAATGGGTGTTTGATTTATTGCTTATTTATGGTAGGGGGTTGATTATCTAGCCTTGTTATTGCTTTTATTTGAAATATTAGTAGTTGCAAATATCATTTCATGCCTATTGACTTGGTCTCTACTTGAGATAGAGAGACTTAGTCTAGAAAAACTTGGCTAGCAAGAAATTGGGTCAATCGAGAGATTGATAAGCCCAATTAAAGGGTTGAACCAAGAGATAGTAAAATCTGACTTGAGCTTATTATCAACTGCTTTGTTCAATACCCATTTGGACTTGAGAAAGCCAAATTGGAAAAATTCACTCTCTGACCGAGAGATATTGAGTGGGTACTTGAGTGTTGATAACTATAATGCACCCCGACCAATAAAACAAGCTTTAAAGTTTACAACCCATTAGGCGAACACCCAGGCGAAGGTCACATCCCTAGGCTTTTTTATCATTTAAAAAACAATCAAAAATAATTTCCTAGTTCCAGTATTTAAATCGCAATCTTAGTTTAACTTAGATTTCTAACCAAAACCCCATATTGCGGAAGTGCAAATTAAGATATACAAACTCACGCACTAAGATATATAATACTAATGCCCATTCACATAGCTCCCAGTGGAATTCGACCCCGACTCTGATGGGTATTATTATTGCATCAATCGTTTTCATATCCTCAACGGCAATAACGCCAAAAATTGATGTTCTAAAGTAGATGGCATGTCAACTGTCTCAACACCTACACCGACGGGCTCATCAGACTGGCCTGCAGTAGTAGAGGGTTGACCCTTTTTCTTTAGGTTTCCACCACCCATCAAAGAATACCATGAAAAAGCCCACACCTTGGTATCAAAATCCCTCGGCTCCACACCCGCATCCGTAAGATACTCAGTGATAGTGTTGGGATACGGGTAAGAGGTGTCACCTTGCCTGGCGACCATAAACATATTGGCCAACATCACGACACCCACATTGATTGGGTGCCGGACCATGATAGAAGCTACTAGCACTACCCGCAGAATCGAAAGATTTATTTCATTTTGGCACTAGTCTGCTACACACAAATGTTTGCCAAACCTTTGCCTTAAAATTAGGGTGTTCCGCTGAATGGGAACCTCTGCTGTGATCCATGCTGGTGGCGTCCACAGAGCTGCAAGAATCTCAGCTAGCCATGGTCGAACTGCATCTCCCAATACTAACTTTTCCAGGTAATGCACAGGCTCCACATCCTCTAACCTTAAATACGCGTTCATGGTGGTCTGATCAAATCTCACCTTTAGACTTCTCACTTTTGTTACCTTGGTTCCTTTCTTTATATGCGCCACATTAGCATAAAATTCACGGACCAGGTATTCCTTGGCATCTACCACACTTTGGGGAAACCACATCCACCCCTTCCACTCCCGGAACTATCTCAACACTGTCAAGTTGTATTTGTTAAGGTCCTTTATCATGAATAGACGCTCAAGAGTGAGCGTTATCACTGGCCACCACTCTCGGAAATTTGTGAAAGCAGCTAGACTAACAAACCTATCTTCCCAAATCTCTTTCTTCTTTGACCTCTCAAGGCTATCTACTCTGGTATCACCCCCTCGCCATCATCTGGGAGATCATCAACATCCATTGTGGTAGAAGGTGCGTCGGGGGCATGTGTGAATGAGGGCTTCAAAACCTGACTCTCACCTTCCGAACCCTCAAAAGTGCTCTTAGAGGAGGTTGGCTCGTCTCCAAGTTGGTATCTATCCTGAGGCTACTGTGGATGTGATTGCACAGCAGGCTGCTTTTGACCTGAGTCCCCCTCTAATGCTTCCCTAGACTGGAAATAAGAGCTTGATTCGGCTGGCTTTGCAACTCTACCTCGGCCGGCTGTCGCCTTTTGGATACATCTTTTTGAAGAGGGGTAAGGTACTCTTGCCTCCAGGAAGGTTCACCCCTCCCCTTTGATGTATGACCATGACCACGTGATCTAACCATTTTCTGCAACAAATAGCAGCAGGAGTCAGTTCTAATTCAAGTGCAAATGGACAAAAGTCACAGAACAAAACATGTTGCAGGGTGGGGAAGTGCGGTCCGCAGTTCTAGTTGTGCGGACCGCACATTTTTAAAGCGCGACCGCAACAATGAAACTGCGGTCCGCACATTTTTTTAGTGCGACCGCAGAAATGAAGTGCGCTCCGCACATGAAACTTTTCAAAAGTGCCAACTCTCAGATGACAGAGATTGGCTTGATCTGCGTCCAAGATGAAATTATTGCATTCCGCACAATTTTAAGTGCGGTCCGCACAATCTTGCCTCACCAACTTCCCTAATCTATACTTCTGCGGACCGCACAATTCCTTGTGCTACCGCACATTTCAAAATTCAATCAGGTAGAGTCCTTTAGGTTTTCGATTTATGCACAAATTGGACATGGTGATAGCAATTAAACATGATAATCAAACTACCCACTCCCCAAAATTAAGTAAGAGTTAACCCTACACATTTTAAACCCCATATGGATATGAAATTGACAAATGGTCTAAAATAACTAACAAATTGTAAATTAAACTAAGAAAATGAAAGAATCCTTGAAATTATTTGGATATACCAGTGATGAAGTGGTGCTAAGGAATGATCACAGATGCGTAATTAGGTGGTAGATGATTGAGTTAGATGTGTGCAAAATATTAGCCCTTTTTTTATTTCTCAGAGAATGGGAAGTTTCAACAGTAGCCTTAGAGTTACAATTTATACACAGTGGGTTTGGCTAAGGAATCAAGAGACGAGTGCGGCCGCAGAATTTCTTCTACGGTCTGCAATATATTACATGGTGTTCCACTTCCATTTGTTGATCTGCATCCGCATATTTAGTTGTGCGGCTGCATATTTTGTTGCGGACTATAGAATTCATTGTGCGGCCGCACTTTGGATGTTTCTCTGACAAACAAACTTGAGAAAGTTTGCATTTTCCCATCTCAAGTTGTGCGGTCCGCACCGGAATTGTGCAGCCGCATTTGCATTCTGCTGTAGCATCCAAAATTGTGCGGTACACACTTTTTCCATACTTAGACAATTTTTCTGAGCACAGTTCTTGTAAAGAATATTCATTCCTGCAACACACTTCAAATCCAGTTAGCACAAAATAAGACCTATCTAAATAAGAAGAAAAGAAAAAAAAGGAACATGGGTTGCCTCCCAAGAAGTGCCTGATTTAACATCGCGACATGACGTAGATTACCATGACTTGAAATGAATTACTGCCACGACGTTGCCATCACTAACTCTCCCCAGATGATGGTTCACCCGGTGACCATTGACTCTAAACACTTCATCATTTTTATTCTTCAAGTCCAATTCCCTAAAGGGTGTCACACCCACAACCTCAAAAGGGCCATTCCATTTAGACTTTAACTTTCGCGGAAACATCCGTAACCGCGAATTGAACAACAACACAAGATAACCCTCTTTAAACTCCTTGTTCCAAAAGGTACTTGTCATGAAGATATTTCATCTTCTCTTTGTATAAGGACAAACTAGTGTATGCATGGTATCAGAAATCATCCAACTCGTTCAAATGTGCCACCCTTAAGTTGGTCGTGACATCCCACTCAAGATTCAACTTCTTTAAATCCCACATGGCTTTGTGCTCTAGTTCCACCGGAAAATGACAAGCTTTGCCGAACACCAACTGGTATGGAGACATTCCGATAGATGTTTTGTAAGACGTCCTATAAGCCCATAAAGCATCATCAAGTTTCTTGGACCAATCCGTCCGGTTGGCATTCACTGTTTTGGACAAAATACTCTTTATCTCCCGGTTGGAGACTTCCACTTGACCGCTTGCCTATGGATGATAGGGAGTCGTGACTTTATGAGTTACACCATACTTTGTGAGTAAGGTGTCAAAAGCTTTGTTGAAAAAATGCGATCACCCATCACTTATGATAGCCCGTGGAGTACCAAACCTTGTAAAAATATTCTTCTTCAAAAACTCCACCACACTTCTCGCTTCATTGTTGGGTAAAGCAATGACCTCAACCCATTTGGACACATAATCAACCGTGAGCAAGATGT
This sequence comes from Nicotiana undulata, assembly GCA_005239495.1. Classification (NCBI taxonomy): domain Eukaryota; kingdom Viridiplantae; phylum Streptophyta; class Magnoliopsida; order Solanales; family Solanaceae; genus Nicotiana; species Nicotiana undulata. Next base: position 39,374 of record ML277384.1, read on the forward strand.
AGGTGTTTCCACAAGAACTCACAAAAAGGACCCTTGAAGTCAATACCCCACACATCGAAAACATCAATCTCCAAAATGGCAGTGAGAGGCATTTAATTCTTCTTCGAGATTCCACCGGCCCATTGGCATTCATCACATCTTTTCACCATATCACTTGCATATTGTAGAGAGTGGGCCAATAGAAACCACAAATTAGCATCTTAGCCGTCGTTCTTGCTCCGCCATGGTGACCACCATAAGGCGAAGAGTGACAATCTTCAAGAATGACATTTTGCTCTTCATCCGGTACACATCTTCTAATTACCCCATCCGTGCAAATCCGAAAGAGGTAAGGCTCGTCCCAAAAATAGTCTTGACAATCCCGTTTGAGCTTCTTCCTTTGATTTGAAGAGAACTCATCTGGGATGATACCACTTACAAGAAAATTTGATAGATCCGCGAACCATGACACCTCTTTCATTTAAATGACTAAGAGTTACTCATCGGGGAAGGAGTAAATGATTTCAAGGCCATCATGCAACCTCCTTCCTCTTCCAAACGAGACAAATGGTCCGCCACTTGGTTTTCACTTCCTTTTCGGTCTTGGATGTCTATATCAAACTCTTGCAACAAAATCACCCATCCCATCAACCAAGATTTGTAATCTTTCTTGCTCATAATATAACGATGTGCCGCATGATCCGTGTGGACAATCACTTTTGCACCCATCAATTACAGACAAAACTTCTTAATAGCAAACACAATGCCAAGGAGCTCTTTTTCGGTAACTGTGTAATTGATTTGGGAACCATTCATTGTCTTACTAGCATAGTAGACCGGATGAAAGATCTTGTTGATACATTGCCCCAAAACCGCTCCAACCGCCACATCACTAGCATCACACATGAGCTCAAAAGGAATGCTCTAATTAGGAGCGGTGATAATGGGAGTAGTTGTCAACTTGAACTTGAGCAATTCAAATGCTTGCATTCAATCATCATTGAATTGAAATTTATCATATTTCTCCAAAAGCTTGCACAAAGGGTTCACCTTTTGGAAAAATCCTTTATGAAGCGCCGGTAGAACTCCGCATGACCCAAGAAACTTCTCATGCCCTTCACGGATGTTGGAGGTGGAAGTTTAGAAATCACCCCATTTTAACCTTGTCGACCTCTATTGCTTTCTTTGAAATCATGTGGCCAAGGACAATACCCTCCTCGACCATGAAATGGCATTGCTCCCAATTCAACACCAAGTTTGTTTCTTCACACCTTGCCAATACCTTATCCAAATTTTCCAAGAAATCATCAAAGGAATCCTTGACTACCGAAAAGTCATCCATGAAGAATTCAAGGTAGTCCTCTACCATATCCGTAAAGATCGCCGTCATACATCATTGAAAAGTTGCCAGTGCATTGCATAAGCCAAATTGCATCCGCTTGAAAGCAAAAGTGCCATAGGGACAAGTGAAAGTTGTTTTCTCTTGATCTTCCGGGCAATAAGGATTTGACTGTAGCTCGAATATCCATCTAGAAAGCAATAGAACTCCCGACCGGCCAACCTATCAAGCATTTGGTCAAGAAAGGGTAGTGGGAAATGGTCTTTCCTTGTGACTTTGTTTAGCTTCTGATAGTCCATACACACTCTCCATCCGGTTACCGTTCTTATTGGAATCAACTCGTTCTTTTCATTGGTGACCACAGTTATGCCCCATTCTTCGAAACACATTGCACCGGAGAAGTCCACGAACTGTCAAAACTAGGGTAGATAACCCTGGTCTAACCTCTTTATGATCTCTTTTTTGACCACCTCTTGCATTTCTACATTGATTCTCCTTTGATGTTCAATGGAGGGTTTGGCATATTCCTCCAAATTAATCTTGTGCATGCAAAATGCGGGGCTTATTCCTTGCATATCCGCCAAAGTCCACACAATAGATTTTTTCTTCTTCTTGTGGAGCACCGCCAATAAAGAGTCAATCTGCACGTTAGTCAAACAAGAGGAAATAATAACTGGTAAAGTAGAGCAAAGGCTAGGGAATTCATACTTGAGATGTGGAGGTAATGACTTCAACTCCAAGATATGAGGCTCTTAAATTGAAGGCTTTGTAAGAGGAGTTTTCCTTTTCTCAAGATCCAAGGAAAGCTTCCGAGATGCATAATTGTACTACCCCATCCCTTGCAAAGAATTAACACATTCCATGAAGACATCCATTTAATCATCATCAAAATTGAGCAAAATGGCCTCCAACATGTCACCCACATTAATCGTGGCACTTGTATCATCAATAATCACATTGGTCACCAAGTCTACGAACGAACATACTTCATTACTATTCGGTTGCCTCATAGATTTTCACACATGAACACCACCTAATCATCACACACCCGTAAAGTGAGTTCACCGGCTTCCACATCAACAAGAGCCTTTCCCGTAGCAAGGAAAGGTCTACCAAGAATAATAGACACCTCATAGTCCACTTCACAATCAAGAATACCAAAATCCGTCAGGAGAATGAACTTGTCAACTCGAACCAATACATACTCAATCACCCCCACCAGTCTCTTCATTGTATGATCGCCCATTTGTAATCTCATAGATGTGGCTCTTGGCTTCCCAATTCCCAATGTATTGAACCCTAATAGGGAATTAGATTGATACTCTCCCCAAGATCACAAAGAGCTTTTGCAAACTCAACACTTCCAATGGTACAAGGAATTGTGAAAGCACCGGGATCTTCCAACTTAGGAGCCATAGAATGCACAATTTCACTCACTTGGTGACTGACTTTGATAATTTCAAAATTCATCGATATCTTCTTCACCTAGTCCTTCATAAAATTTGAATATCCGAGCATTTTCTCCAAAACTTCAACTAATGGCACATTTATAGAAAGACTCTTCATCATATCAATGAACTTCTTGAATTGATTCTCAGCATTTTTCTTGGCAAGCCTTTGAGGATATGGTGGAGGTGGATTAGGAAATGGTACCTTAGCTTTTTGCACGAACAATTACGGTATGTCAATCACATGCTCCCTAGATGGGTTCACATGCTCCCTAGTCTCTTCCACCGTCTCATCAATATCAATTCGCACTTCATCATTTTCTTGCACATCATTGTTCGGGCTCTCCTCTTGTTCTACCACTTTCTCATCATCCTAAAGTTGCCTTTGACTTGAGGTAGGTGCATTCCCACCTTTTCCACTTCTTTTAGTAACGGCCATGGTATGCCCCGTAGTCCCACCCTTTAGATTCACCACCGCATCACTTGGTGAAATCCACTATCATCTTGCATAAAATTGTCCACTCTTTGTTGTACTTGTGGACTTCTTGTTCTTCTCTTGTTTACCATCATATTTACTCCCTCCATAGCATTGATTTGCCTCGGGTTTCGCACTTGTTGAAGTTGAGACTTTGCCAATTGGTTCATAGTGGTTGTCAACTCGGCTATGGCTTGACCATGGTCATGTAACTCTTTATGAAGAAGAATCACATTTGGATCACCTTGTGGAACATTGGATCTAGATTGCCACGCCGATGAAGTATCCGCCATCTCATCCAAAATATCACACGTCTTCGCATAAGGCGTAGTCATGAAGTTCCCACCGGCAAGTTGATTCACTACACATTGGTTGGTGGTATTGATCCCCTGATAGAAAGTTTGTTGAATCATGTTCTCCGTCATATCATTGTTGGGGAACTCTTTCAACATTGTCCCTATATCTTTCCCATATCGCGTGTAGTGGTTCATTAGGCGCTTGCTTGAATGCTAGAATTTTATCCCGAAGAATGGCCATGTGCCCGGGAAGAAGTACTTTGAAATAAATTTCTCCGCAAGTTCATCCCATGTATGAATGGAATGATTTTGAAAATGTTCCAACCAATCTAAAGCTTTCCCCCATAGAGAGAAGGGAAAAAGCCTTAGCCTTAAAGCATCCTCGGAGACATTTATTTGTTTGCTTCCCCAACACGTATCAATGAACCCCTTCAAATGTTTATATGCATTTTGACCCGGTGCACCGGTGAAGAACCCTCTTTGCTCGAGCAAAGTGAGCATCACATCGTTATTTGAAAGTTTCCCCACTGATACGCGGCGGGACTATAACACTTGCATACCCTTCATCCATGTTCTACCCTTGTTGCCAATTAAACTCTTATGTGCCTTAATTGAAGTAGTTGCCTCTTTATTGCCTTGTTGTCTTTTCCGTTGTTGCTTAACCTTAATTGAAGTTATTATTATTTCTTCCGTAATTGTTAAACCTTAATTGAAGTTATCGAGAGTCATTAATCTATTCTTATCGAAGTTGTCTTTAACAAGGGGTGTTGTTCCTTGTTGAGTCACTTTTCCGTTCATTTTGTTGTTATTAAGATTCTATATATTCGTTGTGTTGAGCAGTGGGCTATTTTTTGTGAAAATATTGATATCGTTGAATCTCTGGAAAGGTTATGGCCTACGAGAACTTGTGATACAAGTTGATATATTGTGTCATTGTGATGATAGAACATGTGCTTTTTTATGTGGTTTGGTTGTTGTTATGCGGAGTATCATGGTGGCATTTCACCGTTGTTATATGGAGTATAAGGGTGGAATTTCACCATTGTTAATATGCGGGGCATAAGGGTGGAATCTCACTGTTGTTGAATGTACGAACTGATACGGGTGGGTATGTGTTATTATCCAGGCGGAGCGTTAAGGGTGGCTATTATACAGAGTGATACGGGTGGATATAAGAGAGATAAGGGTGGCTAATGATAATGTTAGAGCGGAGTGATACGGGTGGCTATATGAGAGATACGGGTGGCTAATGATATTTTCAGGGCTGAGTGATACGGGTGCTATCAAAGCGATAAGGGTGGGAAATGTCAGGGATAATGTGTGATAGTTGGAGACATTGTTTTGGTGATTTTCATGTGGCGACGCAGATCAGCGGGCTCGAGATGTAGCATTTATGGAGGTGGATCAGGTTATGCTTAGAGTTTCGCCGATGAAGGGCGTCATGAGATTCGGGAAGAAGGGCAAGTTGAGCCCTAGGTATATAGGCCCATTTGAGGTGTTAGAGCGAGTTGGTGATGTTTCTTATAGACTTGCTTTGCCTCCAGCGCTATCCGGAGTTCATCTAGTTTTTCATGTTTCGATGCTTCGGAGGTATCTCGCAGACTTCTCCCATGTGATCGATTATAGTACTATTCAGCTGGATGAGCAGTTGAGCTATGAGGAGGAGCCTGTGGCTATTGTTGACAGACAGGACCGCCAGTTGAGGTCCAAGACAATTTCAGCGGTTAAGGTCTAGTAGAGGGGCCGACAAGTTAAGAAGGCGACTTGGGAGTCCGAGCAGGATATGCGGGACAGATACCCACAGCTATTCAGCACATTAGGTACAATTCTAGACCCGTTCGAGGTCGAACGTTTGTTTAAGANAATATTTCGGCTGCTCAAGCCGGTACAGGTACAGAAGTGGCTACAACGGAGCAGCTTACTCCTGAGATGGATTTACCGATTGAACTAGATTTACCCGCCTTTTTCACCCAAGCGGATTTCCCCGTGCTACCGAGTTTTGAGCAGACTACGGATCCATTCGACGATCTTTTTGATAATATATGTGAACAAATAATAGCTATAGTCCAACCATTTCCCGAATTTCAAGGGTGGGATTTGTATTTTTTGGACGAAGTTATTTCATTGTCCCTTTTTTCCCTGATGGATGAATATTATTTTTCCATTGAATGCCTCCAAGGCATATACTTAGATTTAATCACCAATGGTGCTTCTTCAGTCTTTTTAACCTTTTTTCTTAATTATTGAATTGAATTTATATAAAAAATGAACTGACAAAGCGTCTGTTCACGGAGGTTGTTGTAGTTTTCGTAGTTGCAAGAATTTCTTTCTCACGATTGGGTTGGTGTTTAGTGTACCGCTTGTGACGCCTATGCTTTGCATGAACATCTCAATGTCCAAGATAAAACGAACGAGGGAAAGAATCGACCGTGGTGGTGCTCTTCTACAGCTTCTTCTACATAGGCTCCGTAACTTCTGGAATTGAAAAAGAGATGTTAGAAGGTGCAAAATCAATGGGTGCAGGAGCTGCTACAATTGCTTCAGCGGGAGNCAAGCTTTTGGAATTCAGGATTTCATAAGATTTGGAATTCAGCCTGGAATTTGGACCTCGTGATATCATGGTCCGAATGGAATTCTGGAACTGGCAATAGTTCCGTATAGTCATTTATGACTTGTCCGCAAAATTTGGGGTCATTCCGAGCACTGTAGACCCGTTCGGCGTATTGATGAGCCATTTGATTTTTTCTTGAAATCCTAAGTTGATCTAAGGGGTTTTGGAGAGTGATTCTTGGTTTGAATGATGTTTTTAGTGTTCTGGGAGCTCGAGCAAGTCCGTCATGTGATTTGGGACTTGTTGGTATAATTTGTCGAGGGCTCGAGTGGGCCCAGGGGTCTCCCGGACCCCGGTCGGGGTCAAAAACCAGCAATTGAACTGCTGGTGGGAATTTGCTGGTGTGACCGCACCTGCGGTCCATGAGCCGCAGGCGCGAGGTTCGCACCAGCGGAAAACCAACCGCAGGCGCGGCTCCTTCCGCAGGAGCGGCCTTTTCTCTGCAGGCGCAGCTCCGCAGGCGCGACTTTCCCCAGGGGCCCAGACCATCGCGGGTGCGGACAAATTCCCGCAGGTGCGAGTCCGCACCTGCGATCCAAAGTCCGCAGGTGCGAGAAATCCCCCAGTGCCCAAGCCTTTTTTCCGCAGGCGCGACCATTTATTCCGCAGGTGCGAGTCCTCACCTGCAATCCAAAGGTCGCAGGTGCGGAAATTGCTGGGCAGTCCCATTAAAAGGCCCAAGTCGTGATTTCTTTCCCAAAAATCATATTTTCCTCCATTATTGACGACCCCAAGAGCTCCAGAACGGGTAATTCGGCCTAGAAACTCAGGTAAGTGATTCCGTAACCCTCCACATGTCAATTTCTTCTGTTCTTTGAGAATTTCCTCTTCCTAATTCATAGAAATTCATAAGAAATTGTTGGGGAGAATAAAGGGTTTTGATGAAAATGTGAATTCTGATTTTTGGGCCATTGAGGGATGATTAATTGAGTTAATCTTGATCCTTAGGCGACGTATAGCGCGTTTCTTCAAGAATTATAATTTTTCGGACGCCGAGGCTCGGAGTTGAATTTCCAAAGTACGTCAAGAATACGTTTTTAAGGAAATATTTGATAAATCCTCCTCGAATCTTCCTAAATTGATATAATTATGTGCTTTTGGCTAGTTGCGAGCCATCGAGGGTGATTCGGAGGATTCGTGCGTTGTGTTGATTGGTCCGTTGGCCGGAGGAGCACTTGTCCAGGTGAGTCTCCTTTCCAAACTTTGTAAGGGGGAAATGTCCCCTAGGCTCTTTGTTGCTAATTGTGCTTGTTGAGGGGGCTACGTACGCACCACGTGACGAGAGTCCGTGCGTGGCATCTATACTGTATGTTGGGTAGCCGTAGGACCCACGAGCATGTTTTAACTGTTGTTTGATATTATCTGATGTTTTGTACGAGTTATTACTGATATATTTTTCTTGTGTTTGTCATACACCTTGCGTGGCTTGATTTGTTATTTCGATGAACAATTCGATGAACAATTCGATGTATTTGATATTACTTGTTGACTTGGGCTGCAGTAATACACTTGCACAAGCATACACCGTAGCATACCACTTATACTAGCTCAGGAATATGAAACTTGACATTTATTAATCATGACCATGTGTTCTTGTATTATCTGTTTCCATGTTGATATTGAGCATGTGACCATGCCAAGCAGATTTTGATTGGGAGCCTATGATCATACCAGGCGGATGTTGATTGTGAGCCTGTAACCATGCCGAGCGGATTTTGATTATGAGCTTGTGATCATATCTGGCGGATTGTGATTGTGATCCTGTGACTATGTCGGGCGGATTTGAATGTGAGATTGTGATCATGCCAGGCAGATTGAGATTTTGGCGCGTGAGTTGTCCGTGCGGTTGTGACACGAGATGTGGGCACGAGGCGCCATGAGTATATGATGGTGGGTTGAGACCCGTGACTTTTAACTATGAGATGAAGTACCACAAAGTGTTTCGTTGTGAAACTTGTGTTAGAAAGGTTTGATTCATTGATTGTCCTTTTTGTTTCCTTATTTGGTTTTATTGATACTTCAAGGTGTTCTTATTGCTCTACTGTTTATATCACGTGTTGGTTCTTATTTCCATTCACTGATTTCCGCTTTCCGTTATTAGTTTTATAGTACTATACTGCACATGTTATTTTGTTTAGTGCGTGTCTTGACTTGTACCTCGTCACTGCTCCACCGAGGTTAGTATTGATACTTACTTGATACCGATCGTGGTGTACTTGTTGATACCCAATTTTTCCTCAAATTCTTTTCAAACTTGCAGATAAGCTTTCAAAATCACTCTTTGTAATAATGAGTATTTTCCCCTATTTTTCCCTATTTGTATTAAATTATTTTCATGTTTATCTGATATTTTATATTTAAATAATTGATCTTAAATTATGTTATAAATAATTTTAAAATATTTCCAGCTCGGTATGTCATTTTTAATCATTTTTATCCGTTAGGATTTAATTATTTCATAAATTAGCCAATTGGGTCTAAGTTAATTTCAATTACAGTTATTTTTGCAATCATAGCCAAATCGTATACTTTATGCTATTAAATTTGGAAATTATTGATTTTTATATATGTGATATTATTTAATTACCTTAATTTCATTTATTTGACCTCAATTTCATCTTTTATATAATTATTAGTTATTTCATCAATTTTACTTATTTTTTATGGGTATTTAACTAATAGCCATTTTCTATTTCAATTATAATCCCCCTTAAACCCAATTAACCCAGCCCCAAATCAAATCGCCCCAGCCCAGGTCCTAAACTAACCCGGCCCCGCTCTGAACTCATCTGAGCCGTTGATCAAATAAGATCAACGGCCCAAATCCCCTTTTCCATAATTAAACCCTCACCTAACCCCCCTTCCCCGTCTCATTTTTGAGACTCCTCACTCTCTCTCTTCATCTCTTCATCTCTCTCTATCTTTCTGCTAATCTCTAGAAGCCTCCTTGGCTTCTCCCCTCCGATGGGTCCTGCTCATCTTCTCCGACTTGTTTCCTCACCGAAATCCATGGCTCTCTACTATCTCCTTGTCATCTACCTGCCTCTCAACCCCTCAGTGACATCCTAGGTTCTTCAGACGAACCTGGAGCGGTTCACTCACCTTCTATGGGTCTCTTGCCGTGTTCCGGCCACCCCCCGGCCATTTGAGTAAGTTTGCAGTACCCCTAGCCTGAATCGAGGTCACTCACGAGGTTTGCCCTCTTTTCCGAGGTTCCACGAAACCCTAGTTCTCTGTATCTTTGGGTTTTCTTTAAGATCTGTCTTATATTTACCATGCTATGAAGTTTCTTCTTGTTTTTCTCCGAAAAATTTGGTTTTAAACGATTTCGAAAACTAGGGTTTCTATACCCTGTTCTCAAAGCAGTTTCCTTATTATTTTTTGATATCCATGCTATGTTTAAGTTATTATCTCTTGATTTTATGTTATTTTAACTGTTCTTGGTGAAACCCTAAGTATTTTGGGTTGTTCTTTGTTATTTGACTGTATGCATCCATGTATCCTCTATGACTCCTATTTAATCTACTACTATGACTTCTTCCTGTCAATTTCTATGAGTACCTCTTTGCGTTGATAAGTGATTGCTGTTTGAACTCTTGAAATTCCGACCTTTACCCTACTGGCTCTTTACTGGTTGATTTATATTGATTCTTCTGTGTAAAATCCCATGCTTGTGATGTTTTCCTTAAATACATGGTCCTGTATATTCTGCCTATAAGTCTGTACCAATTTTTGAATTATTTCTGTACTTGTGTGATGCTTTCCTTAATTACTTGGGATTTCTTGTGACTGAATCCGAGATTCTCTTGATTGGTTTCAAATTGATGCCCTATTTTACTTTATACACGGCTAGTTCAATTTTCCTTAATTACTACACTATGTACTTGGCTTCATTTGTGCACTATGTGAATGTTTCTACTCTAATCAGCCTTATTAGACTGATTTTCTTTCCTTATTCTGCCTTGACTATACCGTTTGAGACTAGACTCCTTAATTAAAGGAGTCCAGTTATCTTAATTGGTGTTAATTGATTTATTTCCATGTTTGTGCACTCCTTACCCTTGTACTACTCGTTTTTCAAAACTATATAAAGAGTTGTTTTCCCTCTTTGCAAACACACTGAAATTCACACACAACACACTAATATTCATCAGCAACACCACTGACACACACACACATTGCTCTGAACTTTCCTGTGCTTTCATATACATCCCTTCCTGCTCTTTGCATCTATTGTTGACTACTTAGTCGGCTAAAGCCAAGACTGAGTAATCTCTATTGCTCTTGTGCTCTGCATGCTACTGCTGCTCTCATCCTGCATATTACTGTTCTACTGTTGCTCTCTCTCTTTGTCCTGTATACTGCTACTGATGTGCTATTTCCTGCACTTTGATGTTCTCTATTCTTTGACTGGTATGTTTTCTGATTTAATTTTATAGTATCTATACCGAATATGCTCCAGTTTTTGTCTCTTTACCTATTGTTCATTATGCGCTTTATTCTATGGTTCTACTGTCTGCCCTGTAATTAGTTCAATCCCCACCATGTATCCCTTTTGTTATGTTTGAATATGCATCTTGGTTTCCTATGGTTCCCTGTAATGGTGTCTTTAGCATACCCCTACTATTTCCTTTTCCCTTGAGTCTGATATGTCTCCAGCAGGCTTATGTGTTCCCAAGTTTATGTTTGCCTTGACATGATTGTGGTTATTGGCTCTCATCTTCTGCTTAACTCTATATCCTGTAAATCTGTCTCTCCTGTTTGTGTGTTATGCAGTCCCGACCCTCTGTGCTAGTATGTGACCACTATTTGGAAATTGTGTGGTAACTGTGACTCTGCCTAATTCTAATGTTTAATGATATATGCCCCCAATCCCTTACCCCTGTTTGTGTTTGCTTTTTCATGAGGCTTGTTGCCTATCAGTTGTGATGGTACTCCTGCTCTTCTGATAAACTTCTTTATTGCTCTCCCAAAGCTATTTTCAAAACTGTTGTCTCAACTACTCTTTTCCAACTCAAATTCTTTATTTTTTTAAATTTCAAGCATACCCCCACTACTCTTAGATCCTAGGTTCTGCCCCCTTCGTGTGAGCATTGCCTTGGGGACCCTTGAGTACCCATTAAACTTTGACACACAAGGCTGGCTTCCTACACTGCACTTACTCATTCCTGGCTAGGGTACCTGGGTGTGAGCACTGTCCAGGATCTTCTGAGGTTCTTAGAGACTATGACACACTTGGGTTGGAAAGGGCCATGGCATATGGTAGACAGATCCGGTAATTTGGGCCTACTGTTAGGCTCCCTATAGTTAGCTTCTTGATTTTTCTTTGGTTGTGTAATTTATGCAGTCCTGGTTTGTAATAATTATTTGTAAAAATAATTTGGGGCCGGATAGTGAAGATGGGAGGGGATTATGCATGCTTAATATAGTTATGGGTATAAATCATGACTATATGATTTATTTCCCTACGTGTGCAATAGTATCCTGTTTAGGAGATGCATATCATGGAATAGAAATCATGTTTAGGTTCTTTATTTTAGCATGTCTATTATGTTCCGGTCATTTTATAAGCCCCGTTCACAGTTAATAACTACAACAAGTGATATAACGTACGGTTACTGCATTTCCATAAGCATTACATTTAGAAACCATGTCTTTAGGAGATGCATATCATGGAATAGAAATCAGGTTTAGGTTCTTTATTTCAGCATGTCTATTATGTTCCTGTCATTTTATAAGCACCGTTCACAGTTAATAACTACAACAAGTGATATAATGTACGGTTACTGCATTTCCATAAGCATTACATTTAGAAACCATGTCTTTAGGTATCCTTGTGTGCATTAGATATCATGTTCTTTAGGACCTTACCTTTCAGCATGTTTGTTTCAAGTTATATTTTGCTGAACACCTAGTTAGCATGTATCTAATATGATAATCTCGCTAAAAATGTGGTTAAACGGTTCAAAACGCTTCTGCAAGTATATTATCCTGCATATCTTTAAAATCAGAACTAAAGTCTGCATGTTCACCTTCAAAACAAAATAGGCAATGTATATGCCCGCCTAAGCAAACCTTAGGCCCAATACTTATTAAAACCCAATCAATCGTTTTGTGTCCTGTTTGTGTCAAAAAAAAAAAATGATCTGTAAAACTAATCAGTCTCTTATGGAAACCTGAGAACCTCGCCGTGTGTCATTATTTTCACTCTTGCTTGCCCAGCAATTAATTGATTTTAAAAACAAATTCTCCCTTTCACAAGATCACTCTGTTTTGTTTGAATCCTCGCTCTATTTTAAAATTATTGGTTCTTGAAGTTTTGCATTCACTCTCTTTTATTGAAAACTACTGGTTCTTGATTTATTTTTGAGTTATTGGATTTCAAATTTAGTCACTCCTGTTCGAAGTTACTCTGCTTTATTTAAAATATCTTGCTTTACTTCTGATTACTTGTTTTCTAAAAGTTATTCATCCATTTTTACTGAAAACTTCATCGAAATTGCTGTGCATTATGTGTTTACCTGTGGAGGGATCTGTGAGCCTCGTATCTGCCCTTATGTGTTCCCCATATCTGTAGTCCTATTTGTTTTACATGTCGCTTAGAATTTTATCCTTTTAAACCTAGGGGTTCAGCCTAGTACTCATCTTGTAGGATTAGTAGTCCTAAATACCTTCCAGGACTTATAGAATGGGACGGGTAATGGCATGCAATAATCTTCGTGACCGACACACGCGTTTTAAATACCTTAACAGGGCGGGAAGGGTAGAATATGGATATGATGACCGGTGCGCTAATACCACGTGTAGCCCCTCATTGAGGATGTGACATACCGGGTATTGCATTGATGTGATCTGTATTACTTTAAATCTAGGACAATTCTTTTCAAATGTTTATTCTAATATTTCCCAAAGCCTTTAAAGATTTTCATACTTGTTTGAAATCCCCTCTTATATGAACCTTACTTGCTACTTGTTCACCGTCCAAATTCACAAAACTTCTTGGCTGGGACCCACAATTGTGGATCTTGAGGGGTGTCTAACACCTTCCCTTTGGGATAACTTCAAGCCCTTACCCAATCTCTGGTAACGCAAACTAGTTCATGAGTTATTTACTCTAGGTGCCCTAACGCACCATAAAAATTGTTAGGTGGCGACTCTTCCTTAAACCTTTCCTTTAAGGAGTTGTCCAGAATTTCATGAAACCCGATCTCCGCGTACCTAACCCGTGCGAGGAAAAAAAGGGGGCGCGACAACATGGCGACTCTGCTGGGGGGATATTCCCTAGGCTTATACCATTACAAGTTGCTTTGTGAATTTGGACCTTTAATTTTCATTTAAATGCTTACACCTTTTCCTATTCCCCGTTATATGTTGTTAACTGTTTAATTTTTGCAAGTATTTATTTCACCTGAACGAAAGTGACATATCTTCATATTTTCTTTGTAACCGCTTTCCATTGTAACTGTTGTATTTTCTTTCTTTACCGCTTTCCTTAACGTGAAAATACATGCCTATTTGTTTAAATGATATTTATTGCATATCATGCTCCACATTCATATTCCGCTCATGCCAAACAAAAATCCTATAGCAACGGTTACAATGAGTGGTTGCGCTATTCCAATATTACTACCCCCTAAATTCAGAAAGGCGTATTTGCGGTAAAACTAGTCGATCAGCGGTGCAGTTGACAACTCCGTGCCTTCCCCCTTGAGTTTTCCGCTCAAGGGTACCGGTCTAAAACCCCATAGAAACCTTACTCTATTGTAATGTTGCATGCATCATGGTCAAACCTAGCCAGGCTAATGTGTTGTTCGCACCGTAGCCTTTAAGATAACCTTGTCCAAAGTCCATTGGGTTTTCCTGGAACCCAAACGGACACCTTCACGTTCTGTGCATTTATTTGCGGAACTAAATGCTCTTTGCTAATTATTGATGTTAAATAGTCAAGTCCGGTGGGGGTAAGGGTCTAACCCTTTTTGTTTTGCAGAAATGAGGCACGAAATCCCCAGATTCGGCATGGTCGCCAACATCCACCCCAAATTGTTAAATTGGTGGGAGGATCTTCACTCCAGCGACAAAGCACTCGCCAGGAAACACTTGGGCAACCTTCCCTCTCTTTTTGATATCCAGCCTAACAAAATGATGATAGAGGCTGCTACCTTATTCTGGGATTGCGATCGGTCGGTATTCCGCTTCGAAAATAATGAAATGACATCGCTGCTGGAAGAAATAGGAGGTTTGGACGGTTTGGCTTGGGAATCTCCAGGGTTGTTGATGCTTGGGAATCACACAGGCCGGGGTTTTCTCAAAATGTTGGGTCTGAAGAAAAATCCGGACTTGGTGTGTTTAAAGGATTCGCACATCCCTTTTGATTACTTGTACAAAAGGTTCGGTCATAGCAAATCATACCGCACTTATCAGGATGAGTTCGCCCTCACTTATCTAGGGCACATCCATCGCCGAGGGTTTGCTTTCATGGCTTGTTTTCTGGGTTTAATGGTGTTCCCGACAAAGAAGGAGAGGATTCACACCAGGTTGGCCATGGTCACTAAGACTTTAATGGAGGGGATCAACGGACAGGACTTCAACATCATGGCTATGATCATTGCAGACATATACCGAGCCTTAGAAAAGTGTCAACGGGGAGCAAGACACTTCGATGGTTGCAACTTACTGCTTCAACTTTTGCTCACTGAACACCTGCAAAGGGGTGACTACCAACAAGACATCCATCGAAGAATCTGGGATGACCATATCGCTTTCCATCACCCAAAGCGAATGAACTATATTCCAGACATGTTCGCTCGGCCGAAAAATGCCGAGGGATGGGTTGAGTTACTGGGGAATTTGACCGAGGACCAGATTCAGTGGATGTTTGAATGGTTCCCAACAGACGAATTTATCATCCGATCCCGAGACGCTTCATTTCTGATATTGATTGGTCTGAGGGGAACGTACCCTTACGTCCCTCTCCGAGTTATGAGGCAAGCAGGGAGGAGGCAGGTTATACCTAGGGTTGAGAAGATGAGACATCTTCGAGAAGACTTCCAGGACGACGATAGCCCTCACAAGTGCCAAGCCCATCGTTTGTGGTAGTGTAAGATTGTACTCGAGAAAGACACCATCAAGCCAGATAGGTATCATACCGGTTGTACTCCTTTCTATTTAAGCTGGTTAGAAGAAGATATGGAGGGCCAATTCGAGCCAGGATTCGCTTAGGGTCACCGGGTCATAGATGAGAAGGCCGAAGCGCAAGTTAAATTCAACAGTCTATGCAAGAGGCTCCGTGAATGTGAAGATAATCATCACCAGATACATGAGTCCAGCAGAAAACTGATCGAGGAATGGAAGGATATGGCTATCAGCTCCAACAAGAGGCTAGGGTACTTGGAGCGAGGTATAGTCGAGCTGGAGGAAAAGTTCATCAAGAAGATCGAGGACTGCAAAAAGGCTGAAGGAGCCGACGGAGAATATCTAGCCAGGACCTACTTGCTGCTTGGACTTCGCGAGTTGGGAAAGCTGATCAAAGGGAGCAGGAATGCCGAATCTGGGGAAGGTCCTTCTGGGACCAAGTAGATAGGGGTGTCTTTTATTTTGTCTCCTTTGATGTAATAAGGCCATTGGCCATTAGTGACTTTTATTTTTCGCATATTTAGAGTCGTTTTTATCATCAATAAAATGAGGCATTTATCATTTCAAGTTCTCCAAATTAATTTGTCGCTTGGCCTACCTCGGGCACAAAGAGGTTCCCCAACTTAGGATGCGTTTTACATTTTCGCATTACGTGTTTAAATTACCGCAATATGTTTTATAATCCTCACTGACTTCCTTACCTTTTGTTTTGTTTTTCTTTATTTATTATTCCCCTCCCCAAAGGTTAGTTCGTGCATTCTGGCATCATCCGCCTACCGCAAAAGATCAGAGGGCCCTCCTCCTACTCCTTCTCCCAGTCCTCCCAAAGGAAAAAATAAGGGTAAAACTAAGATGGCAGATGCAAGCGGCACCAGAAAAGACAACATGGATGAACAGGTTGAGACCACTGATGGTCGAGGTATTCAGGTTCTGCACGAGGGTATGTCTCCACGTGAAAAAAGAAACTACTGAAGTTCCAAGAGGAACTTGACCAAGTCAAGAGTTTGGCTCACTTATCACTTTCCCTCAATGTTCCAGACATCCACTTCCCAAATTCTCCAAAACCCACTTTACCACAAAACATCCCTAAACAACAGAATCACCCCAAGGACCCAGTCCCGCCAGCACAATGCAATGCCTGTCACCATAACACTCCACCTCTCCAGGATCAGACAAAAGACCACTTCCAAGCTTACGATAATCCCATTTATGTGGAAACCGTGGCTCATTCCAAACTGCATACCCCTGAGTCCGACAAGAAGTATAGGCTCATCAGGAATCTGGCCGAGGAACTCAAGAAATTGACCAACCGAGTTCAGGGCGTCGAAGGAGTTAAAGAGATTGAGGGGATGAACTATGAAGATCTTTGCATACAACCTGATGTCGAACTGCCCGAGGGGTACAAAACTCCTAAGTTCGAGATGTTCGATGGTACTGGTGATCCAAGAGTCCATCTGAGGACTTACTGCGACAAACTGGTCGGCGTGGGAAAAGATGAAAGAATCCGCATGAAACTCTTCATGAGGAGCTTAAAAGGAGATGCACTGTCCTGGTACATCAGCCAGGATTGAAGTTTCACATGCCGGACATACCCAAATACAATGGGACCTCCAATCCCAACGAGCACATCACTACATATACTTGTGGATAAAGGGGAATGATTTGAAGGATGACGAAATCGAGTCTGTTCTACTGAAAATTTGGAAAAACTTTGTCTAAAGGGGCCATGATGTGTTATCATAACCTGTCCCCGAACTCTATCGATTTATTTGCCATGTTGGCAGATTCGTTCGTAAAAGCACATGTTGGTGCTATAAAGGTTGCCACAAGAAAGTCAAACGTATTCAAAATCAAACAAAGGGAGAACGAGATGTTAAGGGAGTTTATATCCCGATTCTAGTTGGAATGAATGGAGTTACCGCTAGTCTCCGATGACTGGGTTGTTCAAGCCTTCACTCAGGGGCTAAATGAGCAGAGCTCGATATCATCGAGGCAGTTGAAGCAGAACATGATCAAGTATCCTGACATGACTTGGGCGGATGTGCATAACAGATATCAGTCGAAGATGACCATATGGGAGCCCCCTCGGGCTCGGTTTATCCAAGCAGATTAGCAGCAAAGGATTCGAGAGATGCAGACTGGGAACCAAGGTCGAACAAGGAGATATATCAGGCATACGCCGAAGAGCGAAGGAAGAGCTTGCGGCACATTGTACCTCGGAATGATCGAAGAGCAGATCGAAGACAGAATTCCCGAGGACTCATGAGTAAGACCGGGTTCGATAGGCACTCATGACCGGTGGAGGCGCCTCGATTATCAGAATACAACTTTAGCATCGATGCCTCGGGTATCATCTCAGCCATTGGCAAAATTAGAGATACCAGATGGCCTAAGCCCATACAAACTGATCCTTCTCAGAGGGATCCCAACTTGATGTGAAAGTATCACGGTACACATGGGCACATGACCGAGGATTGCAGGCAACTGAGATAGGAGGTAGCCCAATTGTTTAATGAGGGAGATCTTTGGGAATTTCTCAACGACATGGCCAAGAACCATTTCAGAGAAAGAGACGCAAATAAGAAGAATGAACCAGAAGAACCTCAACAAGTTATTTACATGATCATCGCAGAGTCGACATCCAACAAGGACTCGTGTTCAAATGCACCAAAGTATCAATCACAAGGGAGAAGCGGACTCGGGACTACATGCTCGAGGACACCATCACATTCAATGAGGAAGAAACCGAGAGCTTATCTCATCCGCACAACGATGCACTGGTAATTTCTATTCTTTTAAATAAAGTTCAAGTTAAACGTGTTCTCGTGGATCCAAGTAGTTAGGCGAATATAATCAGGTCGAGGGTCGTGGGGCAACTCGGGCTGCTCGAACAAATCATACCAGCATCTCGAGTCTTGAATGGCTTCAACATGGCAAGTGAAACAACGAAGGGGGAAATCATCCTCCTAGTGAATGTAGCCAGAACCATACAAGACACAAAGTTTCATGTCATCGAAGGTGACATGAGGTACAATGCTTTGCTTGGAAGGCCGTGGATCCACGGCATGAGGGCGGTGCCATCAACCCTTCATCAAATGATGACATTTATGACAAAAGATGGCGTGAAAACGGTATATGGGTAGCAACACGGAGCTAAGTAAATGTTTGCAGTCCATGACTTTGCACCAATATCAACGCCCTTTACATCAAAAAAGCCGAGCGTCAAGGACAAGCAGGTAGCCAAATAGCAATCACAGTCTATATCCTCCTCTGAGCCGGAGGAACAGGTGGTTGATGACGAAGAAGAAGATTTCCGTACCCCTCGAGCTTTTGTCGCCATGAGGAATCAGATACGACGAAGTCCATGGTCAAGGAGCTTGAGAAGGTGATATTGATCGAGTATCTGTCGGAACGAAAGGTATACCTAGGGACGGGATTAACCCCCAAACCTAAGAATCAATTCATTATCGACAATATTGATTGCTTTTATTGGTCCCACTTAGATATGACATGGATCCCATCGGAGATAACCACTCATCGACTAAGTGTCGATCCCAGGTTTAAACCGATGAAGCAAAAGAGAAGGCCTCAGTCCGAGGTAAAGCACGCATTCAGCAAAGACGAGGTAACCAAACTTCTTAAGATAGGGTCCATTAGGGAAGTAAAGTACCCCGAGTGGCTAGCTAATGTAGTAGTAGCCCTTAAAAAGGGAAACAAACTTAGAATGTATGTAGATTACAAAGATTTGAACAAGGCATGCCCTAAAGACTCTTTCCCATTGCCCAACATTGATCGTCTGATCGACGCTACGGACGACCACGAGATTCTTACTTTTCTCGATGTCTATTCCGGGTAAAATCAAATTCGAATAAACCCGGAAGACCGGGAAAACACTTCGTTTATAACGAAGTATGGAACTTATTTCTCAAATGTATTGCCCTTAAGATTTGAGTCTTCTATGTTGATTGTAGTCCGTGTACGCAAGGTGACGAGTGCGTGCTCAGACTTATTTGTGGAAAGCTGGCCTTTTAGGGATCTTAGGTACTTATATTCACTGAGTATGAATTTGTTTTTGATATGACTGAGTTCCTAATTACTAGTTTCATCTCTACCCGCTTAAATTAGAATTACTTGCTTTTGGATTCACCCGTATTGCCTATTTAACTCCTTATTGACTTAACTGAAGATTTTATCCTTTTTCTGTCATGCTATATCTTCATAACTGCTTATCTATATTTGTAATTATCATCATCTCATCCTATAATTGTTTGGTCTTAATGGTTATGATTATCTTCCCGCTGCTTGTCCTTAAGTGAAATTGTTGAATATCCTCGTAATGGCTCAACCTTAAAGGAAGTTTAGATATCCTATACCTTAGTTGACTTGCCCTTACATAGAGTTATCAGATTCGTGTTAGTTTCTTGTTGTTGAACCGTGCACTTCGGTACGATTGTTACATGCTATTTTCTTCCTTGTCGAGCTGTTCTTATTATGCCTAGCCTTCTTTATTGTGCTTATTCCTTGTGAACTAGCCTTGCCTTTCTTGTGATCGAAGGTTCTTGAGTTGATGTATTGGGGACTATGTACGTACGAAGTGACGAGTGTCCGTACGTAACGGCTATTATTGTTATGTCCGGGTAGTTAGGCCCACACCATGCCTTGTGTTCTTCCTATAAATTAATTATATTCTTTATGAATTCATGTTATATGCAGCTTTGTTTTCCCCGAGATCATGGAATTTGGAGATTTAAAGGAATTTTTAACTGAAAAGAAATTTAAGAAAATATTGTGTGTGCATGTGACCGCTTCACAATTTACATTCCGCGAGAAGAGTGTTATTTCCCCCACTCTCATGGGAGCGGGCCGTACGCCACAGCGGATTTAAAGATACATTTATGGTTCGGGCCGTTCGACCCTCGGCAGTGCACATATATGGTTATTATGATGGCTCAAGCCGGTTGTCCTTATCCCGTATGCGCATGCTAAATTGTTAATAATTTCATGGATATTGACTTGACATATATTTGGGGGAAAAATGAAGTGGTAAATATTTAGTTACTTCAAGTATTTATTTGATTTGCAGTTACCTTTAATGTTTACTACTTTATCATCCTCGTATGCCTATTGTTTTTATCATATTCTGTTAAATTATATTGTTGGACCCTAGTAAGTGTCAAGGCGACCTCTCGTCACTACTTCTTCGAGATTAGACTGGATACTCACTAGGTATATATTTATTTATGTACTCATGCTACGCTTCTGTACTTAATTGTACAGGTTCTGAGGCTGGTGTATCTAGTTATCAGATCGGAGCTCGATTCTGATTATAGTTGGACCTAACTTCATGGTGAGCTGCTTCTCATGGCGATCCTCGGCAGCACTATGGAGTCTTCTTTTGTTATTTCCCGTCTATTACTTTCAGACAGTGGGACCATTCTATTGTATCTTTTGTATATTCTGTTAGTACACCCGTAGGACTTGTGACACTAGTTCCTGGCACACATGTGGTAGATGTTATGGTTTACGGGTGTGTATATATATATCGGTTCATGCCTTTTTATGACTGCTTTTGTTCAAATTGGCTAATTACCCTTTTCATTTAATGATTTAAGCTTCAAAATTTGTCACGCGATGGAATGTTTAATTAAATAGGGGGAAAATTCTTAGTAATTTAAGTGTTGGATTGCCAGACCCCGGTGTTGGGCGCCATCACGACCTGAGTTAGGATTTTGGGTCATGACAACATGGTATCAGAGCTCTAGGTTCACGTAGGTCTCACGAGTCATGGGCAGACCCATTAGAGTCTTGCGGATTGGTATGGAGACGTCTGTACTTATCTTTAGGAGGCTATAGGGTGTTAGGAAACCTCTCTTTTATTCATATTCTATCGTGCAGTCGATGGTATATTAAATCTCACTCTTCTATTCCCTCACAGATGGTGAGGACGCGTGCAACTGACGTTCGAGACCCGGGAGATGCCGCTACCCCCACCGTCCGAGGCCGTGGCAGAGGCCGGGGGAGGGCATCGACCCGAGGTAGGGGATGAGGGCGTCCCAGAGCTATTCCAGTTGCACCACCAGTGGAGGACCCCATCATAGAGGAGCAGGGCGAGGTGCCCCCAGCAGATCCTGCTCCAGTGGACTTTATAACGGCGCCAGGCTTCTAGGAGGTCATGGGCCGTATGATGCGGTTTATGGACACTATGTCCCAGGCGCGGATCCTGCCACATCTCAGGCGGGAGGGGGACCCCAGACTCCTACCGCCCAGGCCGTAGGTCAGGCAGCAGCAGTACATCGTACCCCGGGTACACTACCCGTGGGTGGGGCCCAGCCTATATCAGCAGCACCTGAGCCCAGACCAGCTGCGGACGGTGATCCGCAGAAGTTATTGGATAGATGGACTCGATTACACCCTCCTATCTTCGGGGGTGAGAGTGGCGAGGATGCCCAGGATTTTATTGACCGGTGCAGGGATAGACTGCACAACATGAGGATATTAGAGTCCCATGGAGTAGAATTCACTACTTTCCAGTTGGAGGGCAGGGCTCGCAGATGGTGGCAGTCTTATATCCACAGCAGGACGACAAATTCTCCTCCTATCACTTGGGGGTAGTTTACTCAGCTATTCCTAGACAGATATATCCCACCATCTGAGAGGGAAGAGCTGCGGTATCATCTTGAGCAGTTGGAGTAGGGACAAATGTCAGTGACAAATTATGAGGCTAGATTTTCAGAGTTGTCTCGCCATGCACTCATGATACTGCCCACTGATGCCGAGAGAGTGCGGAGATTTGTAGCGAGGTTGCATCCAGGTATTAGAGCCAACATGGCCCGAGAGGTGGAGATGGGGACTCCTTATCAGCTTGTGGTGGAGATTGCTTGTAGGATCGAGGGTTATTAGTTGAGGAGCAGGGGCAACAGGACAAGAGGGCCAGATTTTCTGGAGATTTCAGAGGTGGCAAGTGGCCCAGTTAGGGGCAGAGGTCCGTTTGGTAGGGGTCATTCCAGCAAGCTATGATACCTGGAGGTCGTTATGAGTCTGGGGATCCAGGTCATATGAAGAGGTTTGTCCTAGGCTTCGGGGCAAAGTAGTGCATCAGGGTTATCAGCCTATGGGTCCAGCACCAGCGGTCCAGCCACCCAAATGTGGAGGAAAGTTCAACAAGGGTCGTCCTAGAGGTGGAGGACAGACTAGGGGAGTTCAGTCAGCTCCTATTTATTCCGGCGAAGGTCAATCGTCCGGCGCTCCAGCTAGATTCTATGCTATTCTGGCCAGATCATATGCAGTGGCCTTAGATGCCGTGATTACATGTATTATTTCAGTATGTGGTAGAGAGGCATCAGTGTTATTTGATCCAGGATCCACCTATTCATATGTTTCAGCCTTATTTGCTCATTTACTGGATGTTCCTCGTGAGTCCTTGGGTTCTCCCATATATGTGTCCACTTTTGTGGGAGATTTTGTGGTGGTATACCGGATCTATTGGTCTTGTGTGATCACCTTCTATGGGTTCGAGACCAGAGCGAACCTTCTATTGCTCGACATGGTTGATTTTGAGGTTATTCTAGGCATGGCTTGGCTATCTCCTTATCACGCCGTGCTAGATTGCCATGCCAAGAAAGTTACTTTATCCATGCCCGAGTTACCTAGACTGGAGTGGAGAGGTTCTTCAGTTAGTGCAGCCAGTCGGGTTATTTCATTCCTGAAGGCTCGACATAGGGTCGAGAAGGGTTGTCTGGCGTATCTTGCTTATGTGTTGGACACCACCGTCGAGTCTCCGACGATTGATTCAGTGCCAGTGGTTCGAGAGTTTGCTGATGTATTCCCTTAAGACCTTCGGGGCATGCCTTTGGATCGTGATATTGATTTCTGCATTGATGTAGCTCCACACACTCAGCCTATTTCCATTCCCCTGTACCGTATGGCTCCGAAGGAGTTGAAGGAGTTGAAGGAGCAGCTTGAGGAGTTGTTGGCTAAGGGGTTTATCAGACCGAGTGTATCGCCGTGGGGTGCTCCGGTACTATTTGTAAAGAAGAAGGATGGGTCCATGCAGATGTGTATTGATTACCGCCAGTTGAACAAGGTCACTATTAAGAACAAGTATCCTTTGCCGCACATCGATGATTTGTTTGACCAGTTGCAGGGTGCTCGGGTGTTTTCTAAGATTTATCTGAGATCGGGTTATCATCAGCTGAAGATTCGGGACTCGAATGTTCCGAAGACTGCTTTACGTACGAGATATGGCCACTATGAGTTCCTGGTGATGTCCTTTGTCTTGACTAATGCCCCGACAACATTTATGGACTTGATTAATAGGGTGTTCAGGCCGTATATTGATTCTTTTGTCATTGTCTTTATTGATGACATTCTGATTTACTCACGTAGCCTGGGAGAGCATGAGCAGCATTTGAGAGTTGTGCTCCAGACTTTGCGAGGACAAAAGCTATATGCTAAGTTCTCCAAGTGTGAGTTCTAGTTGGATTCCGTGGCGTTCTTAGTACATGTGGTATCCGGAAAGGGTATCAAGGTTGATCCTAAGAAGATTGAGGCAGTTCAGAGTTGGTCGCGTCCTACTTCAGCTATAGAGATCAGGAGCTTTATGGGCCTAGCAGGCTATTATCGCCGATTTGTGGAGGGGTTCTCTTCTATTGCAACTCCATTGACTAGATTGACTCAAAAGAAAGCCCCGTTCTGATAGTCCGACGAGTGTGAGGTGAGCTTTCATAAGCTCAAGACAGCATTAGCCTTAGCACCAGTTCTGATATTGCTTTCCGATTCTGGGATGTATACGGTGTATTACGACGCTTCACGCGTTGGTTTGGGATGTGTGTTGATGCAGGAAGGGAGATTTATTGCTTATGCTTCGTGCCAGCTGAAGGTTCATGAGAAGAATTACCCCGTGCACGATTTGGAGTTGGCGGCGATTGTTCATGCTCTGAAGATTTGGAGGCCCTACTTGTATGAGGTGTCCTGTGATGTTTATACAGACCACCACAGCTTGAAGCACTTGTTCAAGCAGAGGGATCTTAATCCGAGGCAGCGCATGTGGCTTGAGTTATTAAAGGATTATGACATCACCATTCTTTATCATCTGGGCAAGGCAAATGTGGTAGCAGATGCTTTGAGTAGGAAGGCAGAAAGTATGGGTAGCTTTGCTTATATTGTAGCAGAGGAGAGGCCTCTAGCCTTGGACATTCAGTCCTTGGCTAATTGCCTGTGGGATTAGACCTTTCAGAGCCTCGCCGAGTTCTAACACACGTGGTTTCTTAGTCTTCGTTATTGGGAGAGATTAAGGCCCGATAATATGATGATCCGTGTTTGGCAGAGCTACGGGAGACAGTGGTTCAGGGTGGTGCCAAGGAAGTTACTATAGGCGAGGATGGCATTCTGAGACTTCAGGGCCGCTTATGTGTTCCTAATGTTGATGGCCCGAGGGAGAGGATTTTAGAGGAGGCACACAACTCACGGTATTCTATTCTTCCTGGTGCTACGAAGATGTACCGTGATTTGAAGCAGCATTACTGGTGGAGGCGGATGAAGAAGGACATAGTGGAGTATGTGGTTAGATGTCTTAATTTCCAGCAGGTCAAGTATGAGCACCAGAGGCCAGGAGGCCTACTTCAGCAGATGCCCATTCCTGAGTGGAAGTGGGAGCGCATCACTATGGACTTCGTGGTTGGGTTGCCTCAGACTTTGCGGAAGGTTGACGCGGTTTGGGTCATTGTGGATAGTTTTTTTTTGACCAAATAAGCGCATTTCATTCCAGTAGCTACTACTTATACTTATGAGAGGTTAGCCTAGATCTACATTCGAGAGATAGTTCGGTTGCACGGTGTGCCGGTGTCCATTATATCAGATCGAGGTCATCAGTTCACCTTGCACTTTTGGAGAGCATTACATAGTGAGTTGGGCACCCAGATAGATCTCAACAGAGCATTTCACCCTCAGACTGATGGTAAGTCGGAACATACAGTTCAGATATTGGAGGACATGCTCAAGGCATGTGTGATTGATTTCGGAGGTCAGTAGGACCA
Organism: Nicotiana undulata; assembly: GCA_005239495.1. Classification (NCBI taxonomy): domain Eukaryota; kingdom Viridiplantae; phylum Streptophyta; class Magnoliopsida; order Solanales; family Solanaceae; genus Nicotiana; species Nicotiana undulata. The sequence continues at coordinate 64,688 of ML277384.1, forward strand.
GTTCTTGCCTTTGGCCGATTTTTCTTACAATAACAGTTATCAGTCCAGCATCGAGATGGCTCCATTCGAGGCTTTGTATGGTCGGAGATGTCGTTCTCTTATCGGGTGGTTTGAGCCTGGCGAGGCTAAGTTGTATTGCACTGACCTGGTGAAGGATGCTTTAGAGAAGGTAAAGTTGATTCAGGAAAGGCTCCGCACAGCATAGTCCAGACAGAAAAGTTACGCGGATCAGAAGGCGCGCGATGTATCATATATGGAGGAAGATAAGGTACTGTTGAAGGTCTCACCGATTAAGGGTATTATGAGGTTTGGGAAGAAGGGCAAGCTGAGCCCACGATTTATAGGTCCTTTCGAGGTATTGAGGAGAGTTGGAGAGGCTGCTTATGAGCTTGTTTTGCCTCCCAATTTATCAGGAGTTCATCCGGTCTTTCATGTATCCATGCTCCGGAGGTACCACGCCGAATTCTCTCACGTGGTTGATTTCAGCACCATTCAGTTGGATGAGAAGTTGGGCTACGAGGAGGAGCCAGTTGCTATTATTGATAGACAGGATCGCCAGTTGAGATCCAAGAGAGTTTTTGCTGTGAAGGTCCAGTGGAGGGGCCAGCCAGTCGAGGAGGCGACTTGGGAGTCCGAGGTGGATATGCGGAGTAGATATCCCCACTTACTCAGCACTTCAGGTATGATTCTAGACCCGTTCGAGGACGAACATTTGTTTAAGAGATGGAGAATGTAATGACTTGACCGGTCGTTTGGTGTTATCGGACCCCGTTCCCCTAAATGAGACTTCTCGTAGTTGCTTTTAATGATTTATGACTTGTGGGGACGGGTGGTTTGGGATTTGGAAGAGTTTGGAATGGTATAGGAAAACTTGGTTCCTTAAGGTTGGCCTTTTTGGACAAGTTTGACTTCGGTCAACATTTTGAGTAAACGACCTCGGAATTGAGTTTTGACGGTTCTGGTAGCTTCGTATGATGATTACGGACTTGGGCGTGTGTTCGGAACAGGTTTTGGATGACCCGGGAGCGTTTTAGCGCCAAATTGTGAAATATGATTCCTTAAGTTTAAGAATTTTTTGTTTGGAACGTGTTTTTGTGTTATCGAGGTCCGAAAAGAATCCCGAGATCGGGAATAGTTCTGTTATTTCATTTATGACTTGTTGGCAAAGTTTGGGATCATTCCGAGTAGTATAGGTCGGGTCGGCACATTGTTAGTGAATTTAAGAACTTAAAGTTCCTAAGTTTGATTCTAGGGGTTTTGAGGTGTGATTTTGAGTTTTAGCATTATTTTGGCTGTTCCCAAGGCTTGAGCGAGTCCGTATTTTGATTTGGAACTTGTTGGTATATTTGGACGGGGCTCGGGTGGGCCCAGGTACTGCTCGAGCACCAAACGAGGCCAAAACCCAACAGCTATAATTGCTGGTGCACCAGATCTGGTGTGACCGCAGGTGCGGTTGCCTAGTCGCAGGTGCGAGACTGCTCCTGCGGTCCAAGCCTCGCAGGTGCGTTTTCAGGTGGGTTGCCCTTTTCTCGCAGATGCAGATCAAGTTTCGCAGTAGCGGAGCCGCAGGTGCGGGCTCCTCTCCGCAGGTGCGAGCTTTGTCCCCCTAGCCCAGTTCCGCAGGTGCGAGTATTTACTCGCAGGTGCGAGACCGCAGGTGCGGAACCACTGTAGGCAGTGAGTTCTTTAAAACACGGGATTTTTTCAATTTACTCCATTTTCTTCCACAATAGACGACCTTGAGAGCTTGGAAAAGAGCCCCACGACCTAGCTACTGAAAGGTAAGTGAATTCTACCATAATGTTAGTTTAATGCCTGAATTCCTAGTTAAATTAACCTTCTAATTAGTGGAAATCAAGGGTTAGAGTAATAACCTAGGGCTTTATGAAAATTTAGGGAATTACCCGTTAATTAGCCATGAAATCATACAAAATTCATATATTAACGATCCTTAGGTTATGGGTAATTCTTTCGTTCAAAATTTTTTGAAATCCGAGCATGCGGGCCCGGGGGTGAATTTCGCGATTTCTTCAAGTAGGATGAAATAACTAAGTAAATAGGAGAGATTCGTACTTATGAGTATAAATTGATGAACTTGTGTAGCATTTGACTAGTTTCGAGTCCTTGGGAGACGAGTTCGGAGTTTCGGGCGCATTCTTGACCCGGAGAGTGGGTTCGACGCGAGGTGAGTCTCCTTTCTAACCTTGTAAGAGAGAATTGTCCCCATAGGTGATCTAAATGACTATGTGTTAATGTTTGTGGGCTACGTACGTACGAAGTGACGAGAGTCCGTACGTAACGGCTATTATTGTTATGTCCGGGTAGTTAGGCCCACACCATGCCTTGTGTTCTTCCTTGAAATGAATTATATGCTTTATGAATTCATGTTATATGCAGCTTTGTTTTCCCTGAGATCATGGAATTTGGAGATTTAAAGGAATTTTTCACTGAAAAGAAATTTAAGAAAATATTTTGTGCGCATGTGACCGCTTCGCAATTTACATTTCGCGAGCGGAATGTTATTTTGCCCACTCTCATGGGAGCAGGCCGTACACCACAGCGGATTGAAAGATACATTTATGGTTTGGGCCGTTCGACCCTCGGCAGTGCACAAATATAGTTATTATGATGGCTCAGGCCGGTTGTCCTTATCCCGTATGTGCATGCTAAATTGTTAATAATTTCATGGATATTGAATTGACAGATATTTGGGGGAAAAATGAAGTGGTAAATGCTTAGTTACTTCCAGTATTTATTTGATTTCAGTTACCTTTAATGTTTACTGCTTTATCATCCTCGTATGCCTATTACTTTTATCATATCTTGTTAAATTATATTGTTGGACCCTAGTAAGTGTCAAGTCGACCTCTCGTCACTACTTCTTCGATATTAGACTGGATACTCACTGGGTACATATTTATTTATGTACTTATGCTACGCTTCTGTACTTAATTTTACGAGGCTGGTGCATCTGGTTATCAGACCGGAGCTCGATTCTGATTATAGTTGGACCTGACTTCACGGTGAGCTGCTTCTCCTGGAGATCCTCGGCAGCACTATGGAATATTCTTTTGTTATTTCCCGTCTATTACTTTCAGACACTGGGATAGTTCTATTGTATTTTTTGTATACTCTGTTAGTACGCCCGTAGGACTTGTGACACTAGTTCCTGGCACACACGTGGTAGACGTTATGGTTTACGAGTCTGTATATATATCGGCTCATGCCTTTTTATGACTGCTTTTGTTCAAATTGGCTAATTACCCTTTTCATTTAATGATTTAAGCTTCAAAACTTGTCACGCGATGGAATGTTTAATTAAATAGGAGGAAAATTCTTAGTAACTTAAGTGTTGGCTTGCCTGACCCCGGTGTTGGGCGCCATCACGACCTTAGTTAGGATTTTGGGTCGTGACGTAAACCTTCTTCTTATAATGCTTCCATGGCTTCTCCGGCCAGTCTTGGCCTTCTACACGCCATGGCTCTTTGATTTTGTAAAACTTTGAGACGATCTCAAGGGAAGCCAGGCAGTTCTGGGTTGAAACTTTGCTCAATAACCTTTCTCAGGCCACTTCCTCGACTATGAGTAAGAGATCTCTCTTTATTTTGTTATGAACCTATGGTTTCTAAACCTATGTTCTCATCTCTGTTACCTTTTTGAAAAACCCTAGTCTATTACCTTCGATCCTTTCCAGATATGTATAGATCTGAGATGAATCGAGCAACTCTTACATGTTTTCTCTGAAAATATCTGGTTTTAATCGATTATTCTTGTTTATCCCTAAAACTAGGGTTTATCCCAGTTATTTTTCAAAGTTTGTTTCGACTCCTAAAGTGTTTGATTAATTATTTTCGTCTTTGTGACTGATTTGTGCAAATATGCTTAAACCTAGTTGATTTTGTGTGATACTCTGATTTCCTAACCCTTGCTTCAATTCTGGGTACTTTTCTGTGTTATCAGTCATGTTACCTTGCTCTATTTCTTGGACTTAAACATTTTTCTTTGTTAAATTCATTATTATGTGATTTTTGCCCTAATTAATCTCTATCAGGGTTCGAATCCGTTTTCTGGCTAATTTCTATGTGTTTATGAAGTTTTACTTCATCTATTTTCTATTTATGGGAGTTGATATTCTATTTCAGAAATCAGTATTATTTTGAAAGTTTGGCTGATTGATTTATTCTGTTAAAGTTTGTAGGCATAAAATCTTGTTTGTTTCCTTGTTTATGACTTTAATTGGTCATCCCTGCCTTATTTAATTGTCTGTATAACTATGGATTCTTACTGATTCCTTTATATGGTGTAATTGGGATTCTTTCCTTAATTAGACCCCTGATTATTGCCGTTTGATCAAGGAGTTTATTCTGAACTCCCTTATTTGGTGATTTGAACTTCTTGCCTTAATTAAATCCCTGTTATTACCGTTTGGTCAATTCCCCTTAATTAAAGGAGTCTATTCTGAACTCCTTATGTGATTGGATTCTGTAATTTCCGTAATTGCTGGCTTCTGATTTCTTTTACCTTGTTTTTCCTACTCTTAAACTACTATATAAACTCTCTTATTTTACCTCTCCACACACGAAGACTAAGTTCAGAACACACACTCACACTCAAACTCTCTCTTCTCTCTCTGCTACTTGTGCTAACTGTTGGTCTAACCGGCTGACAACCAAGGTTAGACAGTGGAACTACACTTGCTTTACATTCTGAACTTTCTTCTTTGACTGGTATGTCTTTAGTTCGATTCTGAAACTCAACTCTATGTGTTCCATGTTTATTCTTGCACTAGTTCAATTTGCTGTGCATTCACTTTATCTTCCTGGTTACTGCTTTATTCAACATGTCTAAATTCAGTTCTCTTGTTCAAATGTGTAATCAACATGTCTAAACCTCACTTGGTTGTTTGATACTTGTACAAGCATGTTTACTTAGTCCCATTATTACTCCCCCTCAATTGGTGTGATCATTTAGTCTCCTAATGTATTTGATTGGTCCTAGTTGTATGTCTAATTCTATCCAAAGCGCCCTTGTCTTCACATGATTTTACTACATTCTTGCTGTATGTCTAAACGGCCTATTATCATGAGTAACCTGTTAGGTCTTTGAATCAATGTATTCCCAATTGTTCTGTGCATTTGTTTGCCTATATGTTCCCTTCAGACCCTGTTCATGTGTTCCTTATGTGAGATCTCTATGTTCCCGACCCCTTTAACCCCTGTTTGTAAAGCTGTTTGTGAATTTGGGTATTCTATAATTAAGCGATTATTCGTTGAATTTGTTCTCCTCAAAACTGATTTCAAAACTGTTTTCCACTCTTAGTATTCTTCTCAAAACTATTTTCACTCCTAACATTCTCTTAAAACTGGTTTCTATTCCAGAGAATATTTTCACTCCTACAAGTTATCTCTAAACCGTTGTACCAGGTCTTTCAAAACTATGTCAGGCACTCTCACTTTGCTCTTAGACTATTAGGTTCTGCCCCTCCAGTGTGTGTACTGCTTAGGAATCCATGAGGTTCCTCTAAACTCTGGCACACTAGGGCTGGCCCTTCCACACTGCACATAATCAGTCCGCTATTTTAAGGGACTTGGTGTGAGCATTGACCGGGATCCTTGAGATCCTTAGGGAACTTTGACACACTAGGACACCCTGTTGGCTCTGAGACTTTGGCTTCTGAGACTGTATTGAAGGCCTGGCATCCCCAGGTTTACTTTGGGCCTGATTCGGGCTCCCTATAATATATAATACATTCATTTATGTAATTTATTCAATCCTGGTTTGTAATAATATCCTTTGTAAACAAATATTTGGGTTATTAGTAAAAAGGGTGGGTTTCTATATAATATTTGTGGGGAAACCGGGTAGAAATCATGCTTTAGGTTTATATTACGTTGATTTGCAATAGAAATCATGATCTAGGTTATATTATGCAATAGATGTCATGCCTTTAGGTTTGCTATGCCTATTTGTATTAAACTCATGCCATGAATCTGTGCATTAGATATCTTGCCTTAGGATCATCACATTCACTGATTTTGCATATTAGAGAACATGTTATAGGCTCATATTTCATTATTACGAAATTCTGTTTAGGCATAAGTCATAGTCACATAGAAATCCTATCATTAAGTTGTTACTGTGACCCTGCCTTATAAAACAACCATTCCTCAATGTGCATTAGAGATCCTGTTTAGGCATGTATTTGCATTTGTTCTGAATCATGTCCCCTAAGTAAATCACTATCTATAAAGAAGTTAAAAACAACCCAACACATAGACATCATGTTTGGTATAGATTTGTATGAAATCAACCCTGTAACAATCAGCACCTAGACTAGCATGCCTATAGGGTTTAATAAAACTCAAGTTGTTTTAATTAATTCCCAAAATTCTGATCTCATTTTAGACATCATGTTTATAGGGGTACAACAGATTCACGCCTAGGAAAGCCTTATGTAATTAATGGTCTTCTAAAAAACTATAAAATTATGCTCTGTTTATTTGTAAACTGCCCAGGTTAAACAAATTTTAACATCAGTAGGCAAACTGATTAGGATTCTGTCACTTCACTTAGAAACAATGCTACATATTATGTGTTTGTGATGCTTACCTAGATATCCTGTTCTAGGACCTTTTCTGAAATTCTTTAAAATCTGTTGTTTGAGACATGCTACTTATTTGTTTATGTGTGGAGGTAAACATGAGCCCCCTTAATTGCTTCCCTATTTGACAGTCCTATATGTTATTTGGTGTCGATTAGATTTCACCTTTTAAACACCTTAGGAGGGTCTAGAACCGCCTGAATTTAGAGGTCCTAAACACCTTCGGGACAACAAGGAAGGGACGGGTAAAGCATGCTTAGAGTTCGTTAATTAAAATCGCTTATATAACCGCTAAGGGGAGGGTACTGGGTAGTAAAAGGATATGATGACATGTGTGCTAATGCCACGTGTAGTCCCTCTAGTTGAGGAGGATTACCGGGTATTGTACAAATGTGATCCTATAGGCTAACCAACTTAGGACTTCCCTTATTTTATTTACATATGTGTGCTTAGACTGCTTATCTATTAAAGGTCATTTATTCTATTATTCACATATGTGTGCTTAGACTGCTTATATGTTAATTGACTAATTCACAACGTAAGTTGGCCAGGAACCACCATTGTGGACCTCGAGGGGTGCCTAAGACCTTCACCTCGAGGTATTTTCAAGCCCTTACCCAATCTCTGGTGATGCAAACTGGTTTCATAAGTTACTTGTAATAGGTGCCCTAACGCACCTTAATCCGTTAGATGGCTACTCTTCAACTTCTTGTACCCCTTTCCCAAAAGAAAATGAGTTGTCCCAATAATGTCGAAACCCGAACTTCGAAAGGAAGAAGGGGGCGCGATAGCATGGTGACTCTGCTGGGGATTTCAAGGCTTTTACCATAACAAATTGCTTTGTGAATTAGTCTGAACGTGCCTTACTTTGTTGATACCAGCATCCTTTCCCTTTCCCCTTTATGTGGACTTAATTTTTTATTTTCAAGTATTTATTTCCTTCAATATGAAACTGACTTGTTTCCGTGTTTTGCTTCTTAACTGTCTTTCAATCATAAATGTTGTATTTACTGCTTTCATAACGTGCAAATACGTGACAACATGTTATTTATTGCTGCATAAATCATGCTCAACATCATACTCCACTCGTGCCTAAACAAATCCTATAGCAACGCTTGATGAGTGGTTGCTCTCTTCCAATATATTACCCTTAAATTCGGAAAGGCTTATTTGCAGTAAAACTAGTCGATCAACGGTGCAATCGACGATTCCGTGCCTTTCCCCCTCAAGTTGTCCGTTTGAGGGTACTAGTATAGACCCTCATAGTAACCTTACTCTTATTATAATTGTGCATGCATCATGGTCAAACCTAGCCGGGTTAATATGTTGTCCACATAATAACCCTTTAAGATAAGCCTTATCCAAAGTACACCGGGGTTTCCACAATCCCAATGGACACAACCACGTTCTGTGCATTAATCTGGAGAACTAAATGCCAATATGCTAATCATGATTGTATAAATAGTCGAATCAGGTAGGGGGAAAGGGCCTAACCTTTTTGTTTTGTAGAAAATGAGGCACGAGGTCCCCAGATTCGGTATGGTCAGCATCATTCCCCCACTGCTACTAGATTGGTGGGAAGACCTTTCCTCAAGTGACAAGAAACACGTGAGGAAACACTTGGGAAATTTACCTTCTCTGCTAGACATTCAACCGAACAATATTATGATCGAGGCTGCAACTCTGTTCTGGGACAGTGAGATGGCTGTGTTCCGCTTCGGGAATATAGAAATGGCACCACTCTTGGAATAAATTGGGGGACTTGCTGGACTGACTTGGGATAGACCTGGGTTATTGGTACCTGAGAACCGCACTGGTAAAGGGTTCCTAAAGATGATGGGGTTGAAGAAAAATGTTGAACTAGATTGTCTGAAAAAGTCCTACATACCCTTCGAATATTTGTATGAGAGGTATGGCCATAGCAAATCTTACCTTACCTTCCATGACGAGTTCTCTATCACTTCTCTGGGTCACATCCACCGCAGAGTGTTCGTGTTTATTGTGTGCTTTTTGGGCCTGATAGTGTTCCCGATGAAAAAGGAAATAATCCATACTAGACTAGCTATGGTCTCCAGGACTTTAAATGAAGGGATCGATGGACAAATATAAACTATTGTCCCTATGATCTTAGCTGACATCTACCGGGCTCTGGAGCGTTGTCAAAGAGGGATCAAGAATTTCGAGGGTTGTAATCTGTTGCTGTAGTTGTGGTTATTAGAACATCTTTAAAGGGTCCAGTATCACCAAGAACTTCCGCGAAGGGATTGGAACGACCACATTGCCTTCCATCACCCCAAGCGGATGAATTACATTCCGGACAAGTTTGATCAGTCGGAGAGTGCCAAAGAGTGGATGAAGTTCTTCGACAATCTGACCGAGGAACAAGTGAAATGGATGTTTGAATGGTTCCCAACAGACGAGTACATCATCTGGTCTAGGGACGCTCCACACTTAGTGCTGATTGGATTGAGGGGAATATACCCTTATGTTCCTATCCGAGTTATGAGTCAAGCAGCCTGGAAGCAGGTTGTACCAAGGGTTGCAAAAATGAGCCACTTCAGAGCAGACTTTCAGGACAACGACATCCCTTAAAAGTGTCAAGCTCAGTACATGTGGCACCGTAAGATAATCGTGGAGAAAAACAACATTGATCCAGACAGGTATCATGCTGGGTGTGCACCTCTCTACCCAGCATGGTTGGAGGACAACTTAGGGGGGATAGTGAGGCCAGGAACAAGTCAAGGGAATCAGATCATAGATGAAGATGTTGAGGCTCAAGTTAAATACAACCGACTACGCAAGAGGGTCCATGATTCTGAGAATGAGCACCGGGAAATACATGAGACCAATAAGAGGCTGATCGAGGAATGGAAGGAAATGGCTATCACCTCCAACAGAAGTCTAGAATATCTGGAGCGAGGTTTAGTGGAGCTGGAGGGCAAAATCATAAAGAGGATCGAGGATTGCCAGAATGCTGAAGGAAGCGAGGGAGGAAACTTGGCTAGAGCCTACATGCTGTTGGGTCTGCGTGAGCTGGGGAACCTGTTTGATGGAGTCAAGAAGATCGAATATAGGGAAGGTCCTTCTGGGACCAAGTAGGCTAGATTTATCTGCTTTCATAAATGTAATAAGGCCAAGTGCCATTAGTGAATTAGTTTCTATTGTTATTTTGGGATTTGTCTATTTTTATATTAATAAAATGAGGCATTTATTGGCATCTAAGTTCTCCAAATCAACTTGTCTCTAGGCCTACCTCAGACACAACGAGGCTCCCAAATTAGGACAAGAATTTATATTTCTGCAAGATGCCGAGGCTCAAGTTAAATACAACCGATTGCGCAAGAGGGTCCATGATTCTGAGAATGAGCACCGGGAAATACATGAGACCAATAAGAGGCTGATCGAGGAATGGAAGGAAATGGCTATCACATCCAATAGAAGGCTGGAATATCTGGAGCGAGGTTTAGTGGAGCTGGAGGGAAAAATCATAAAGAGGATCGAGGATTGCCAGAATGCTGAAGGAAGCGAGGGAGGACACTTGGCTAGAGCCTACCTGCTGCTGGGTATGCATGAGATGGGGAACCTGTTTGATGGAGTCAAGAAGATCGAATCTAGGGAAGGTCATTCTGGGACCAAGTAGGCTAGATTTATCTGCTTTCATAAATGTAATAAGGCCAAGTGCCATTAGTGACTTATTTTCTATTGTTATTTGGGATTCATCTATTTTTATATTAATAAAATGAGGCATTTATTGGGATCTAAGTTCTCCAAATCAACTTGTCGCTAGTCCTACCTCGGGCACAATGAGGCCCCCAAATTAGGACACAAATTTATATTTCTACAATATGTGTTTAAATACTGCAAGTACTTTTATCACAACCCTTACTGGCTTGGCTACTTTTGTTTTTTATTTTTTTTCTCTTCTTTCTTTTGATTATCCTATTCCCCAAAGGTTGGTTCGTGCAAACTGGCATCATCAGCTTATCATAGAAGATCCAGGGGCCCTCCACCTTCTCCTCCTCCTAGTCCACCAAAATTCAAAGGAAAAGCAAAGATGGAAGATTTGAACAACATTAGAAAAGAAAACACTACACCAACTGAACATGCAGAGGCTTCTGATAGTCGGGGTATTCAGGTCCAGAATAATGTTGTTTCACAACTCGAACAAAGAATATTGAAACTCCAAGGAGAACTTGATCATGTTTGGAACATAGCAAACTTGTCCTTCTTACTCAGTGTCCCGGACATCAGTCAGCCGAACACTCAAAACCCTGCACCACCTCAGAACACGCCCAACAAGCACCCACAAAATCCTCTTGCACCTCACCATTACACAACTCCACCACAAAATCAAACCATCCCACCACAATACCAACAAAACACCTGCCACACTCCACAAAACACCCCACCAGTCATTCCTGAACCCCAGAATTCCACCAACGATCACCACTATACTCAAACTCCAGGTCACCAAAATAACCCCGTATACGTGGAGACCCTACCTCACTCCACTCAACCCATGTCTTATACACCAGAATCCAGTGAGAAGGACATGCTCATGAAGCACCTGGACGAGGAACTCAATAAGTTGACTAACCGAGTTCAAGGCGTAGACGGAGGCAAGGGGATAGAAGGTCTAAACTATGAAGACCTATGCATACAACCAGATGTAGAACTTCCAGAGGATTACAAACCTCCAAAGTTCAAGATGTTTGATGGTACAGGTGATCCTAGGGTTCATCTCAGGACTTATTGTTGTGAATACCCAATTTTTGCCCCGCAAGGAAATTACTCCTAAAAAAAATCAAAAAATAACTTTTAATGAATTTTAGGAACTTTTCTTTATTTCGTTGCATTTCATGCATGTTTAATATTTTTAAAATTATAGAAAAAATCATAAACAATTGTCACATTTTTCATTTCGTGCCATTTTAGGTTTAAACTGTATTTTTAGGATTTAGTTACATTATTAAATGCATCTTCTAAAAATCAAAATTGCATTCGTAGGTTAATTAATTAGTTAGTTGCACTAGTCCATCATTAGATAAAATAAATACATAGGCTAGCCAAGAAATAGATTTAAATTGAATTTGAGTCTAAAGTGGCTAATTCTGCAAACGCATAAAAAGAAGAGAAGGCTTTAAGGCTAAATTCGGACTGGGCCAATTTTCATGGCCCAATTTCCTCCTAATCGGCCCAATACCCATCCCCCTCACTTAAATGCCCCAGGACCTAAAAATCAAGGGGGTTGATCTCTATCTCCAGGAGCATCGTTGTTTCCCCTCCTCTTTCTTCTTCCTCAACATCTTATATTCAATAAGCAGAAGACAAGGACCTAATCTCTATCCGACCCCAGCGTTATTTTCCCCTTTCCATCATGGTCTTCCTCTTTTCTCACTGAAGGAGAGACCAAATTGGAGCTCTGGTTTCTCTAACAAAACAAGGAGACCCCTTCCAGTCTCTAACAAAAGAAGGGAACCCTCACTCTCCCTGACCTTTCCTCTTCATCTCCTCCAAAGACACCCCACTCAAAATACACTAGCACTAACCCATCTCCCTTCAGAAACAGCAGCCGTAGGAACACCTAGCAACCACCTCCTCCAAGAAAACTCTCAACCTCTCACTCTGCTTTAACTCCGGCGTCCGGCCAAATCTGGTCACCCTTAGGCTCACCATCTTCCTCACTCTCTCTTATCTTTAACCCACACACATGGACGGAAATTTGGTCCCTCATCCAGATGACACGCACATTTGAAGAACAAATGAGTACAAAGAAGGATTAGAAAAAGAAATTCGAAGTTCAACAGGTTAGAAAAATGAGACAAAAGCTTCAAAAATGCATTAAAAGGATTTTACACAAATCTTTGCCATTCAAAGTACTCTCACGGTTAGGCTGGAGCTCAGGATTTCTTTGTCTTGGCTGTTGTTTCCTTTGCGATTTTGATTTTTTCCGATTAGGTATGTTTTCTTGCCAGATCCGGTGTAATCACTATTTTAATAAATTGTATTATAATTTTAAGTATTTGTGTGCCGTATTTTATTTGGTCATTCCTAAATTAGACTAAATCAGTCAAAAATCTGCGTTCATACCATATCTCTGTGCATATTTTAATGTGGTGGTTTGGGTAAACAAGAGAGTTTTATGTGAATTTTGGATAAATTGATTCAATTGTGGCCTGTTTATGCTGATATTTGTTGCTTAAAGTTGAAATGGATGACATGAGCTTCGGTTGGTTATTTGTGTAAAGTGGCTATAAGTGTAATGAATGATTGAGACAAAAAAGAAAAAGAAAATGTCATACTTTTGTTTTTCAATTATGTTCCTTTTTTCCATGAAGTTTATATTTTTTGGGGGAAGTTCATTTGAGTTGTTCTATGTGTATGTTTCTGTGACATTGGCAAATTTATTCCTCTAAACAAAAGCTTGTTTGAAGATATGGTCTAATTGGGTAAGCATGGCAACGGACTTCATGGATAGATTCCGGTTCAACACGGAGAATGCACCGGATGTATTCTACATCCAGAACCTAAAGAAGAAACCAACGGAGACCTTTCGCTAGTATGCTACTCGTTGGAGGTCAGAAGCTGCCAAGGTCAGACCGACCTTAGAAAAGGAACAAATGAAGAAGTTCTTTGTGCGAGGTTAGGATCCTCAATACTATGAGCGACTGATGATGGTCGAGGGTCACAAGTTCTCTAACATCATCAAGTTGGGAGAGCGAATCGAAGAGGGCACCAAAAGCGGTATGGTCACCATCTTTGAAGCTTTACAAGCTACTAATAAAGCTCTGCAATCTGGTGGTGTGTCCAGAAAGAAGGATGTAGGAGCCGTGATGGTAGAACAACAAGCCAAAGTCCCTCCTAAATACCAAGTCTATCCCGCACCTTCATTCACATACCAACCAGCTCCAAGTTACCAAGCACCTTCACCTCAATACCAAGCACCCTCACCCACATATCAAGATCCACCACCCACATATCAGCCTACCTCGCCCAGATATTCGCAACCAGTTCCCGTTTACAATGCCTATAATTCCCAACCTTCTCACTACCAATCACCACCTACTCACCAAAACTTCCCAAGACCCCGCCCTAACTTCGACTGTCGCCCTACGAAACAGTATACTGCCATAGCTGAGCCCATCGATCAGCTATATGAAAAACTCAAAGCCGTCGGTTATGTCACACCCATTCCTGCTGCCACCCCTGAGAACCCTTCTCAGTGGGTCAACCTAAATAAATCCTGTGCTTACCATTCCGGCATAAAGGGACACACCATCGAGGAATGCCGTTCCTTGAAGGACAAGATACAAGCTCTCATAGACAACAAGGTCATTGTAGCCACGGACCCTGCTCCTAATGTTCGCAATAATCCGCTGCCCGACCATAAAGGTGGTGTCCATATGATTGAGGTAGATGATGATTGGGATCCCGAGGGATCAATTGGGCTTATTGCAGAGGGTGATCCGAAGAAGCCCACAATTACTCTCAACCCGATTGTGGTTCAGATGCAGCCATCCGAGGATGCTGAGGTAAACATGTCCATCCCACTCGAGTTTGAATCGAGATCGCCCGCCAAAGGAAAAGCCCTAGTGCCGATCGAAGTTGAGTTTGTACGGCCTCTCGAAGTTGCAGTCCGGCCACCTATAACATATACTCCGGTGGGAATAAGAATGACCACACCTATTCCTGTGGCAATGTCAACAACGCCACCCTTCTACTCAAACGCCATCCCATGGGACTACACCGCTGAGGCGAGGAGGAAAGGTAAAGGCAAGTCTGAGGAAGCCATTGCCGCACAGGGGATGACAAGAACTAGCAGAGTTTATACCCCTGAATATTTGGCCGAGTCTAGAAAGCAGGCTGCCAACCGTCTTCCTACCCTTGAGACAGGTTCAAACGATCATTGGAGAAAGATACAAGCCAATGAGTATTCAATCCTCAACCAGTTGAACAAGACACCCGCTCAAATATCCATTCTCTCCCTATTACAGAACTCTGAAACACACAGGAGTGCCTTGTTAAAGGTGCTGAGTGAAGCATACGTACCGAAAAATATCACTAGCGGAGAGATGGACAACATGGTGGGCCAGGTACTAGAGAGCCACAAGATCACTTTCCATGAAGATGAGCTACCGCCCGAGGGGTTAGTTCATAACAGAGCACTACACATCACGGTACAATGTGAGGATCATTTCATCACAAGGATCCTAATTGATGGGGGTTCCAACCTCAACATCTGTCCGCTACTCACGCTCAAGAAATTGGGCAAAAGTCTACATGATATAAAGGAAGGAGAGATCAACGTAAAAGCCTTCGATGGTCCACAGAGGTCTACCATGGGAGAAATCACCTTGTGCTTACAGATGGGATCAACTTGGTTTGATGTAGATTTCCAAGTGATAGATGTGCCTGCATCCTACAACTTACTGTTAGCACGACCTTGGATCCACGCTGCTGGGGCCGTGACATCAACCCTACATCAAGCTGTGAAGTTCGAATGGAATCACCAAGAGGTAATCATTCATGGCGACGGTAGCAACCATATCTATGGTTGCCAGACCTTTTTGGTCATCGATGGAAGAAGGAAGTTGGGTGGAGAGATCTACCACAACATGGAACGAGTTAACGCCATTGATAAGGACAAGTGGTGGGACAGTAATATTGAAAGCATCTTGAACTGGAAAGGGTACGAGCCGGGTAAAGGGCTCGGTAAAAATCTCCAGGGAATAACGAAGCCAATAACACTCAAGAAGCATGATACCACTTTCAGTCTGGGGTACGAGTACACTTGGAAGGAATTCAAGAACTGGTCGCCACCATGGCGCGACCTCTACTACCCAGTGGATCAGCCAATACCTCACTTGGAGCAAACTTTCCAACAAGATGATATCATCTACGGTACAGATGAAGAGGAAGCGTTAGAGGCAATGAGGGATTTATTTTTGGATGATGAGGACATGGACTGCTGTGTCATTCTTGAAGAGGAGGGGGAGGAAGGCCCTTCCATACAGGTCGTGAGCAAAGGATCATATCTCAAGAATTGGTCTGTCAAGACAACCAAATCCCCTCGAGCCTCTAACAAAACAAGCATTATTTACAGTTTATTTATTTAAAGAATTTTCTTCCTTTTCGCATTTTTAATTTCTGCAAGAAAGAGCTCCCATGTTCAAACAATTATTCAATTTATCAAAGCATTTCCAGTTTCTTTATAAATCTTATATTTACTTGCTACTGTTTTCCTCCCCATTACTTTATTTACACA
>ML277385.1:0-18330 GCA_005239495.1 Nicotiana undulata
ATATACTCAATAGATCATAACCAATTCAAATTACAAAGTTCCTCAGCCCGGCTTAATGAAATGTCCAAAATGCCCTCGGGCCCACGTGCCCGGACCTCGAAATATCTTGAAGAAAATCTCTACCCGAAGCTTTACTAATTCAATTACACATTTTACTCAATTATTCATGCTCAATTCGTGGCTAAAATCCAAATTTTCAAATTTCTAGGTTTTTTCCAAATTTTCCCTAATTTTCATGTTCTAATCAATGTAATAATCTTGTATCTAACTTGAAATGAGTAGGAGTAACTTACCTTAACATAGATGACNTGAAAAATGAGAGAGAAATGCCAAAATCCCGTTTTTAATCAACACTGCCCAGGTATTTAGTCAGTGCGATCGCGGAAAATGCCTTTCGATTGCGGAGTAAAATTTTCCAGCCCAAAATTTGCTCTTTGCGATTGCGGAAATAGCTTCGCGATCGCGGAGAACAAATGCCCAGCCTGCCCGGACAGCCTCCAGTAGAATAGTCATACCGTTTTGCACCAAACTCCAAATGACGAATGGTTTATTGTTCTGAAAACTAGGCTTCAAAATCTATAACTTTCATTTGGTGGTCATCTCCGAATTCCTTATATATTTCTAGATATATTCTGGAAAAGTCGGCCCATGCGCAACACAACTTTCTTCTTCATCTTCCCGGACACCCTGTAGTGTAACAGCCATATCTCTTTGTACACGAATCCAAATCATGAATGGTTACATTTTTCGAAAATAGACACAAAGGGCTACAACTTTCATTTTTATAACATCTCAAAATTCCTTATAGATTGTGAGATATGAGCCTCCGAAATCGAGTCAGTGCAGCAGAGCATTTCTTCTATGCGATCGCACAAGCTTGCCTGCGATCGCACAAGCCTTTTTTCAGCTCCCTCCAAATCCTTCTCCGCGCTCGCACCTTCCTCCTAGCGATCGCACAAGCCTGTCTGGCCCTTCTCCGCGATCGCGCCTCAACATCCGCGATCGCATAGGTCAAAACCTTGCCCCTCAGTTTCTTCTCCGCGATCGCATAGCTAAGGCTGCGATCGCACAGCATTACCAAAAACACCAGCAAACAGCAACATCAATACCACCCGAAATGCCACAAAACCACCCCGAAACACACCCGAGGCCCTCGGGACCCCGTCCAAACACACGACTCAGTCCCATAACATCCCACGAACTTGCTCGAGGCTTCAAATCATGAATCGCACTAAAATCCAACTCTATGAACTTTGAAACTTTCAAACCACGTCCGATTGACCTCAAATTTTGCAGGCAAGTCATATTCGACATTATAGACCTGCTCCAACTTTCGGAATCGCATTCCGACCCCGATATCAAAATTTCCATTTCCGGTCAAATTCTTCAAAAACCTTTAGTTTTCTATCTTTAGCCAAATGACTTTAAATTGACTTCCGGATATCCGAATTCACTTCCGATCGCGCTCCCAACTCAAGAATCACCATACAGAGCTATTCCCAGACTCGGAATCCCAAACGGACATCAGTATCATTGAAATGTACTTCAAGTCAAACTTAGGAAATTTCCTTAAAATACTGACTTTCCACAATATACGATGAACTGCTCCTGGGTTATCCAAAACCCATTCCGGACATACGCCCAAGTCCGAAATCATCATAAGAACTTGCTGGAACCTTCGGATCCTGATTCCGAGGTCGTTTACTAAAAATCCCAGCCTTACTCGATTTCTTCAACTTAAGACTTCTGAAATGAGAATTTTCCTTTAAATTCAACTCCGATCTTCCTGAATTTCAATTCCGACCATATGCACAAGTCAATATACCTGAAATGAAGTTGTTCGTGACTCCCAACTGCTGAACGACGCGCTGGATCTCAAAACGACCGGTCGGGTCGTTACATTCTCCCCCACTTAAACGGACGTTCGTCCTCGAACATGCCAGGAACTGCCCCAGAATTACCTTGAATCACTGTTTACCACCTCGTGCACCTGCCCGTGCTACCACAACCTGGTTGAGCACATAAGCTTGATCAAATCTGAAGATATCCTCCTTTATTCATACAATAAGCTCCGAACTTAGTTCTAACATCTGAAATTCTCTGCCAGGCCTGTTTCTAACATTTGAACACCGAATCAACTACCACACGAGGCACCAGAACACAACTGCAGGCCCTTGCTGAATCAGCACCATACACCGCCTGATCCATTATCTGACCACAATGACGCTCCCTGGATCTTAACAGCCAAAATTCTGCGACTTTGATGCTCTCAAAGCACCTTATAAGTTACATTCATACATTTTGCTATAACGCTGACGATACCACCACATCGGAGGAAATGTGTAGAAATTCCTAACCAACTGCAGAGTTAACTAAACATCGAAATCCTTTCTCCTGACTAAGATCATCATCTCATTGCAACCAATGATGGTGATTGTCCTGTAATATACTTGCATAGTCTTATCACACCGATCCCAGATTTATAAATTTCGTCTTACCCAGTATGAACTGCTAAGACAACCAATCACCCCAAAAACGGCCATTAGCCTCACACGATGTCACAATGCGCCAATCGGCCACAATTCAAACACGACACATAAAGAAATGACTCCGGAAGGGACTACTCAACTCACGCAACTAATATGAACTTTCCTTAGAAAATTATGAAGTAAAACACAAGAAAATATTTACAGGAGCCTTGATCTGTATCACACTGCTCTGATCCAAATAACATACCCATGGTGGCGTGCCACCCGATCCCATCATAAGACTTACATAAGGAAATATACACGGAGCTGAATTGCTCACTATTACAAATCACTGAATATCGGTCAGAAGCACGCTAAGTGCATAATACCATTCTGGGGAGACTGATAGAGCCATATGCTACAAAACACCAGCACGACTGAGGTGCGATATATAATCTGGATCTCAGGAGCCATCCTGCTCACATAACCTCATCACTACGCGGAACCTCAACACATAAGAAATTATCAAGCCGTTTCACAATCCACACGGCACAATCACAATATCACATGAATTTGACGAAGACGGGACAACACCTGATATCCCAATACCCCTCCTTGAGGAGCGCCATACTGAAATAAACACATCTGACTCGCATGAAGCCCATAATTTGTTTAAATCCATTCATTCACTTCAAGTCGATTCTGCTCGCACTGAACTAGGCTGATAGCCTTACCTGGGTCCATAATACCCCAATTCCTCTCATAATACACAAGAATAACAATCATAGCCGGGACAAACACCCCACAATCCACCATCAACTGAACCAAACGCCTTCCAGGCATAAAATCTCAATTGAGCAATATTACACTCCTTTATACTTGGTCTAATTCTTCAACCAATTAGGTGACTACATGCCACACTTATGCAATATTCCCGCGGTCATGCTCTCACGGCCTTCCACACAAGGCAACAAGTCTGCACATCCTTACTCCTAGTCCCACAAATGCTGCAAGACAAATCAAGAACCCATAACCAGGATACAAAGCCTCTTTCCTCAAACACCAATCTCAGGTGACACAGAAGACAATACCAGCTTACTCTAAACATTCAAATACTTTGCCCTTGCTCCTCCGAGCTCATGACATCCTTGTTAAAGCCGCACACCAATCTCAATTCTTACTTCCAGTTACATACCGCTTTTTGCACATAACATGCCAATATGATATGGCGCAAAATTCCATCATAACCCCTGAACCATTATTAGGGTGAACACTTCATTACCTAGGAACCCTTTTTACCGACTTCAATTCATGATAACCATAACAACTCACAAGTGAGCTCTCATAATCACAATACATGCAATTTCTTAAGCAGTGGTCTGAACCATCATAACACCTCCGGGACCCGCCTACACCTGACAGTCCATAGCACTTGAATGCTTCCAACTGAAGTCTATTACGACGGCCGACAAGCCACGCACACATTTGCACAAACCATACACATACTCAATCACGCCGAAGAAACTGATCATTTCCGTACTTGTGCCATTTCAACCATGGCTAACCAACATATCTTCTTTTAATCATCTTTAATTGCCTCAAAGGTAATAGTAACTTCCTTCAACTCATAGTAGCTCAACCCTCACTCATCCCGAGTGACCTTGATTCACGAGACCATGCTGCCTAAATTTCGCAACCCATCTCACAACCTCCTAAAAATCTTTCTACAACCCGGAGTCTATTTCCCTCACTCCTCTGATACTATCCAGCATGCTGAAATAACATAGACCACTCCAACCATCATCCTTCCTCTTAGAGATTATACTGCAGAAGCTCGATTCTTAATTATACTGCTGCCTGAAACCCTTAAACACCGCATTCTCTAACTTTCGAATTCATTAGGACCACCACTGAGAGTCACCTACTCTGACTGGCCCCGATTACAATCAACTCCAAGGATCTCCTAGCACATGAACACCCTTTCAGCGAAGCACGTGACTGAGTCGCTACCCTTACAACTTGCCTATGCCTTAAGCACGAATTCTTAATTTTTCCCAAAGCCTAGCCCTGGTCCAATAGGACAAACTTCNGCCTTAAGCACGAATTCTTAATTTTTTCCCAAATCCTAGCCCTGGTCCAATAGGACAAACTTTGCACACATTTATCGAATGCCATGCTCAATTACCGCTTTACTCCTTTCTGTTAGCTGTAACAACTTACCAATATGCCGACAATCCGCAACTCCATGAGGACACAACCCCCCACAACCCAACTGCAGGTGGTGGGACTCCCCTACTTTGGTTAACCTTATTCCTTTAAGCACTACCCAACTTCCTTTCCTTACGCCTGGCCTTTTTGAAATGGAACCACCACCTATCACTTTTCACATATCTTTCTTCATCGTGTTCTTCTCAATTCCGTCCTCAATTCAACGTCCTTCTCTGTAGCTCTTTGAGCCAGCAGATCACTACAACTTTGAACTCTCCGAAGATCATCTTTCTCGTGCTGCCTTCATTAGAGGTAATTGTTCAATTCTGAACAACTACACACCACGATCTCCGAAAACCGCTTCTTCAGCACCGCTTCACAGCACTCTAACCCCATGCAACCGAAGATCTATAACACCGGCGAATTTAACATATCCTATTCGATCAAACAACGATACCAGAACACAGGTGAATACTCCACCTTGATCGATAGCACCAAGCTTACTACTTTATCAATCCGAACTGGACCGTTCATAGTCCAAGTGCCTTTCCTCCGCCGGAACTAAAATATTGGAATCTCGAAACCACGCCCTGAGAAGACCTCCCTTTAAGTCATTCATTACCCTACATATGGGCAAACATCCTACCATCCTATCAACACCGCGCGATATCCAATCGTAAGCATCATAACAACCTGATCATAGCCTCAAAGTCCTCAGAAACACAATTACTGAGCTGAAATAACATATTCTTCTCCGGCAGGGCAACAACAACAGCCCCAACCAACAGCACATGGAAAACATCTCGCACCATATCCGTAGCACCATTTCAATTCCTCAAATCATAGCAAGAGCTTCGTGACGTATAAGATTGAGTAGGAAGAAACATGGACAAAAGCCTTAATGGAATCAAATCGCACGATGAGGAATCAAAAAGGGAAGTACTC
Source organism: Nicotiana undulata (assembly GCA_005239495.1). Classification (NCBI taxonomy): domain Eukaryota; kingdom Viridiplantae; phylum Streptophyta; class Magnoliopsida; order Solanales; family Solanaceae; genus Nicotiana; species Nicotiana undulata. Next base: position 5,622 of record ML277385.1, read on the forward strand.
CTACAGCCCTGTAGCCTCTCGAAGATAAGTACAGACATCTCCGTACCGATACGCAAGACTCTACTAGACTTGCTCATGACTCATGAAACCTAAGGGAACCTAGTACTCTGATACCATGTTGTCACGACCCAAAACCTATGGGTTGTGATAGCGCCAGACACGTTGTCAGGCAAGCCAATCCCTTAATCAGTTGAAATACCTTCTTGTTTAACAATTTCGAAATCGTTGCCTTTATTGCATTTCATAATCAAATAAGTAAACTTTTGTAAATTAAACACGACAAGAAATCTATTTAATTCAATAAAACAAGACTCACACATCCCCAGAACCCGGTGACACAAGTACATGAGCAGTTTCTAAGAATTTATACAATTATACAACTCTTGTCCGAGAAATAAATGGGACAAAGGCAATAGATATAAAATGTAAGTACACAGAAGGGAGACTCTGGCAGCTGTGTAACGCTTCTGGATGAATGCATCCCGTATAAGTCTTCCAAGTCAATCACTGTACTATAAAGGTACCTGTGCAACAAAATGCACAGAAAGTGTAGTATGAGTACATATACATATATGTACCCAGTGAGTATCCCGTCTAATCTCGAAGAAGTAATGACGAGAGGTCGAGTCGATACTCACTAAGGTCCAACAGTAATAAAGTAAGCATGATGTATGGAAAACTGTAGGCCAGTAAACAAATAATCAAGTACATCAATATCCGGCATCAAATAACAATCTCAAATCAAACAAGTTTGGTATCCGCCGTGGCGTACGACTCACTCTCATATGGTACTCAATCTCGCTGTGGGCTACGGCCCGATCCCACCCTGGTAGTCTCAATCTCGATGTGGCGTACGGCCCGATCCCACCCTGGTAGTCTCAATCTCGACGTGGCGTACGACCCTATCCCACCCTGGTAGTCTCAATATCCCCGTGGCGTACGACCCGATCCCACCCTGGTAGTCTCAATCTCGCCGTGGCATACGGCCCGATCCCATAATATAATCAATCATCATTCTGCCATGGCGTACGACCCGATCCCATAATATAATCAATCATCATTCTGCTGTGGCGTACGGCCTGATCCCATAATATAATCAATCATCATTCTGCCGTGGCATACGGCCCAATCCCATAATATAATCAATCATCACTCTGCTGTGGTGTACGGACCGATCCCATAATATAATCAATTATCACTCTGCCGTGGCGTACGGTCCGATCCCATCCCGTGATTCTCTTATCACTCTTAAGTCAAGCCAAGTATCACAACGTTCAAAGACAACAGTACCAATCACACAAGTATACAAGTCATATCTATGCTATAACAGTGAAAAACAATGAACATGTTGTGTCCTAACTACCGAGACGAAGCAGTAATATCCACTACGTACAAACTCTCGTCACTCGGTGCGTACGTAGCCCCCAAACAAGATCACATAGCAAACAAGGTTACCTAGAGGGACAATTTCCCTCTTACGAGGTTAGAAAGGAGACTCACCTCGCTCCGAAGATTCATCACCGGCTTCCAAGACTCTACGACGACTGAAAATGGATGTGCACGCTCCCAAACTATCCAAATAACGATAATTCAATGAAAATATACTCAATAGATCATAACCAATTCAAATTACAAAGTTCCTCAGCCCGGCTCGATGAAATGACCAAAATGCCCTTGGGCCCACGTGCCCGGACCTCGAAATATCTTGAAGAAAATCTCTACCCGAAGCTTTACTAATTCAATTACACATTTTACTCAATTATTCATGCTCAATTCGTGGCTAAAATCCAAATTTTCAAATTTCTAGGTTTCTTCCAAATTTTCCCTAATTTTCATGTTCTAATCCATGTAATAATCTTGTATCTAACTTGAAATGAGTAGGAGTAACTTACCTTAACATAGATGACGAAAACCCCCTCTTGAAGCTCTCCTAAAATCGCCCATGGCTTTGAAAAATGAGAGAGAAATGCCAAAATCCCGTTTTTAATCAACACTGCCCAGGTATTTAGTCAGTGTGATCGCAGAAAATGCCTTGCGATCGCGGAGTACAAATTTCCAGCCCAAAATTTGCTCTTTGCGATCGCGGAAAGAGCTTCGCGATCGCGGAGAACAAATGTCCAGCCTGCCCGGACAGCCTCCAGTAGAATAGTCATACCTTTTCGCACAAAACTCCAAATGACGAATGATTTAATGTTCTGAAAACTAGACTTCAAGATCTATAACTTCATTTGTTGGTCATCTCCCAATTCCTTATATATTTCAAGATATATTCTGGCGAAGTCAGACCATGCGCAACACATCTTGCTTCTTCATCTTCCCGGACACCCTGTAGTGTAACAACCATATCTCTTTGTACACAGATCCAAATTCTGAATGGTTTACATTTATAGAAACTAGACACAAAGGGATACAACTTTCATTTTATACCATCTCAAAATTATTTATAGATTGTGAGATATGAGCCTTCGAAGTCGAGTCAGTGCAGCAGAGCATTTCTTCTATGCGATCGCACAAGCTTGCCTGCGATCGCACAAGCCTTTTTCCAGCTCCTTCCAAAACCTTATCCGCGATCGCACCTTCCTCCTTGCGATCGCACAAGCCTTCCTGGCCCTTCTCCGCGATTGCAACTCAACATCCGCGATCGCATAGGTCAAAACCTTGCCCCTCAGATTCTTCTCCGCGATCGCATAGCTAAGCTGCGATCGCACAACATTACCAAAAACACCAGCAAACAGCAATAGCAATACCACCCGAAACACGTTGGTGCTAAAATATGCGGTATGAATTCCCTTGTTTGATTTTCTAAAGGGTAATTGGGTTCTATGTGTTAAGTTGAGAAACTCTTGCTTCCATGTTGTTCAAAGTTACTACCATGCTACTATGCTATTTCAAAATATGAGTTGTGATTGTCATGCCCTTTCTTTCATTATGTGTACGAATCCTTACATGTGTTGGTTCTCGTTGATACGAAAGATGTGTTTATGAAACGGTTAAAGAGATGAATGTAACATAAAAGATTACATATGCCAAGTGCCAAGGCTTGTATAATAAGTGATGGAAAGAAATGTGAACCGGATAGATAAAATGATATGGTTATGTCCTAGAGTGAGATGGCTTAGCCGATCGGGCAGAGATCGGACTCCATGTTGTACACATGGTGATAATAATGTCTCACTGCTTCTAGTGAGATGGATTAGCCGGTCGAGCAGAGACCGGACTCCGTGTGATAACGACACAGTGGTAATTTCATCAAACACCTAACATGGGAAGTAGACTACAAGGTTTAAAAATGACAATTCCTTCTTCCCTCAACCAATTTTAACATGAACTACCCAAATTAGTTCTTTAATATCACATACTACAACTTAGTCCCATATGCATGGCCTATTTCTAACCCCCACAACATATTTGAACCCTTAACCTCTTGCATGAAATTTTGGAAGTAGGACTTACCTAGATGGAGGACAATATATGGTTATCTTCCTTGATTCTTGAAGACTCGAGCAAGATTTGGGTGATTATGAAGCTAGACCCCTTCTTTATCTCTCTATATGCTCTCATATCTCTCTAAAATCAGTAGAAAATGACCCCAAATGAACCCCCTAAACTATTTATGAAAATGGGGTCGGGTTATAAAAATAGGAAAAATAAGCCTCCAAAACCGGGTCTGCGGTCGCATAATGGACCGAAAAATAAGAATGTGGGACGCAGAATGCATCGCGAAACAGGTGCCCAGAATTGAGCACAACTGGCCCATTTTGCGACCAGATTTGCGATCGCAAATCAAAAATGTGGACCGCATTTTCATTCTGCGATCGCAGATTCGACACATAATCGCATTTTTCCAGCCTTTGGTAATTTGATCATAACTTTGTGTAGGAATGTCCAAATGATGAACGGATTGAAACGTTGGAAACTAGACTCAAAGACCTTTCATTTTATAGGTTTTTCACCACATAATACCTTGCATATATTTATATATGCTCGTTCAAATGTGGACTAGTGCAAATACCTTTGGAATTTTAGCCTATTATGAAATTTTCCCATTTGGCTTAGACTTAGGCCTCTCCTTGGACCCCACATTACTTGTTATATGACTTATACACTTATTTACCATATCCAATTCATTTACATCATATTTTATAGCACATAAAATATAATAATTAGCCTACCTGGTAATGTCTCACTGTTTCAAGTGAGATGACTTAGCCGATTGAGCAGAGATCGGACCTCATCTGATAACGACACAGTGGTAATGATGATACTATGATGATGTGATGTGTCACTTAGGATGTCTTAACCGTTCGGGCAGAGACTGGACTCTGTGTGATAACGACACGGTGGTATATTAAAATTGCAGCACTTGGCTTTAAAAGACTATTAACCAAAAGATGGCAAAACGGGATAAGAAAAAATGGTTACTTTTATTTCTGTTTTCCCCTATTTCTGTGAATTGTTATATGAAGACTCTAATTTTATTTTTACATGTTTTATGTTTATTCTATCTAGGGTAGAGTTTGTTCATACATACTAGTACTATTCAATAGTATTAACGCATCTTTTGCCGGGGGCGCTACATCTTTTTATGGATGTAGGTGGCTCTGTAGCTGGTAGCGCTGATCGTCGGTAGTGGTGCCTTCTCCTCCTCTTTCTACAGTTCTGGTGAGCCCCATTTCCTCCCGGGGCTGTGTATAAAAATATGTTTCTCTCTTTTTGAATATGTTGTTCTATTTTGAGGTATTGTCGGGCCCTTGTTGCCAGCATTTCCATATTTTCCACCAGTTGTATTTAGAGGCTCCGTAGACAGGTTGTGGGTGGTGTCGGGTATTGGAATTAAATTAGAAATATTGGTATTTGGCAACTATGTTTTTCATCATATCTACAAAGATTGTAAAGTTATGATATTATGGTTGAAACTGCTAATGAAAACAAAAATGGAAGTTAATGATATATTTATAAAGTGTGATCAATAGAATTTATCTCCTATATATTCATAGATTAGTTTGGGTAGAATGAAACTTAACAGGCTTGCTCAGTCGGATTTACTCGGCTGAGCGTCGGTCTCACCCCTCGGTTTTGGGGCGTGACAGAAATACTTGAATAATAAGGTTCTCGAGAGTTTATTGAATTATTGTTGGTTTGAAAGTTGTGAATGGGGTTTGTTTGGAATATTCACTTAATCACTCTCCTTGACATTATATATGCTTCCTACCTTGTTTGACATTGATATACATATGCTTTGTAAGGAAGAGTGTAAAGCACGAAGGAGGATGTCGTGCCATTATATATATATATATATATATATATATATATATATAATCATGTGAGGGAGAGTATAAAGCACGAAGGGTGATGTCGTGCCATATAATTTGAGAGTAAAAGCACGAAGGGTGAAACAGTGCCATGTTATGTGAGTGTAAAGCACGAAGGGTGATGTCGTGCCATTTTATTTATGTTATCATGATTTTTTTTATTACGAGTTCATGGAACGAAGGGTGTTTTCGTGCAAGTGAGGACAAGAGACATGCATTATTTCGTGATATCCTTTTCTTGTAGATATCTTCATGTGCTTACCTTGAGCTATTATTGTCGTACTTATGGTTCTTATGTGACTTGTCATTACTGTTCTGTCTTGTTCTCTATCTCATATGTTGTTGTGTTGCCCATGCCTTGTACTTTCTTAACTTGCAAATACCATGCCTACTTCCTGCTGTTATAATTAAAGCCATGTTATATCTGTTTTGTTGCACTTAAGTACAGGTCTTCTACCATGTTAGTCATTCATGTCTCTACTTGCTTACTTATAAAGATCATGTGTCCCTTTTCTTATTTGTTATATTAATATCTAGGCCTTCACCATGCTAGTTAGTTGATGTTTATACTCTTCCTTCCTAATTGTTGTTATTAATCCTATGCTTTCCGCCTAGTACTATTACTATTGCCCATGTGTATATACTCTTTCATTATTGTTGCTTGCGTATTTTCTACTCTGTCATTTCTTTTATTGGCATTTCTACCATCTGGTTGGTAGTCTTATACGCATATTTGGTGAGGATGAGATAAATGCACGAAGGGTGTTACCATGCAATTGATTTGACATATGAGTACATTCCTCACGCTATGAAAGTTATGGAGTGACTATCGTAGTTGTTTGTTTTCGTTCTAAGGAAAAGATTGGTCGAGATATTGGAAAAGGTTAAATTGGGATCTCTTATAGTACTCAGTTATTTCTTGCATATTTGTTTCGTGTACTCTTTTCTATTGTATCGTAGTATAGTTCTATTGCTAGTTTACGGTGTAGTTCTTATCAGTGGGAATGTTTTAACTAAAAAGCATCGTCACTACTTCGACGAGGTTAGACAAGATACTTACTGGGTACTTGGGGTCGGTTGTACTCATACTATACTTTTGCACCTTGCGTGTAGATTTTGGAGTGGAGCTCCTGCTGATTTTGGGAGATGACTCTGAAGATGTTCGTGCATTCTAGAATATAGCTACCACTTGTCCTTAGTAGTTTTAGATTTTGCTAATTTATTTATGTAACTTTCAAACGGATCGTGTATTTATTTGTACCAGCTTTATAAATTTCAAATTCTTAGAAGCTCGTGACTCATACTACCAGTTCTTGGGTTAATATGTAAATGTTCAGATAATTCTTCACTGTTTCCTATAAATTTCATTTAGATTGTATTGACTGTTTGTTGGCTTACCTAGCGGGTCGTGTTAGGTGCTATCACGACTAGTGGTTTTTCGGGTCGTGACATCATCTAATTCTACTCAACATTTACTGGGACAGAGACGATTCTGACGAAAACAATGGGTTGTTGCCCGACCTGCCTAACTTTAATTAAGTTTTACTTTCTTTATTCATTTTCTCGTAATTTTATAATTGCTTACCGAAACGTTATTTTTTCTTAACTATATATCTAACCTACCAAAAAAGAAAGGTGTTATAAAACAATAAAAGAAATGAATATTGCAGAGAAAAGTAGGGATATAATTCTTATTGATTTTGAGATCATTTACAATGGGGTAGACCCCTCTATTTATAGAGGAAAAGTGACTTAGTCACCAAGTAACAAACGCTAGAATCTCTCTATAATATAGATATTCACCATAAATAAAATATTATTTATAACACTCCTCCTTGAATGTCTATTCAGCAGATAATGTGACTCGTTAAAACCTTAACTAAAATAAAACCTAGTGGGAAAAAATTCTAGTGAAGGAACAAGAGTACACATATATAACAATATGCCTTTTGGTTGTCTCGTTAAAAACCTTGCAAGAAAAACCTAGTGGGACAAAATATTGTAAAGGAAAAAGAGTACAAAATGTATTGACTCCCCCTGATGAGAGCGTCAATTCACGTTCTTGAGCCTTCGCATCCCAATCTTGTGCACTAGCTTCTTGAAGGTTGACGTCACCAGCGATTTGATGAATAAACCATCCATATTAACTTTAATGAATATGTTGCACCTTGAAAATTCTTGCTATCACATTATCATGCTTATAGAGAATTGATCATTCATTCCACGAAACCTTTTCTCAAATGTTTATCATCTCTCCCCTTCATGTTAGAAAATCATACTTGCTTCCTCAACTTTAGGAACCCATCTTTGTGCTTTATGGTGTTAATCAGAATATACACCGCACATCAATAATAATAAAAAGGAATTATTTGGTACATGACCCTAAACCACTTCTGAGGGGAGAATGTAATATACTTTTGTATATAGCGTATATCAAACTGATATAGATAAATTTGTTCTCATAAGCAATTGTTTAGCTATTAAGTAGAGGCGCTCAATAAATCATTTTGCTAAACCAGTTGTGATGTAAACCAACTCATCAAGATAAACTATCTTGAATAGAAAATCTGGAAATTATGTTCTTAATTAAATTATTGAGCAAGTTACCTCACACACAACAGGTTGCAGGTTAATAATAATCGCACATGTAACCATCTCATAGATGCATCTTATGTGGTATACATGGCATGTGAATGGGTCAATATTCACCTTTGATATTTTCAACATTCATGGGATTCAATCCTAATTTAGTTGGTATATTAATCGCGAGAACAAGCAAAATAAGAGAATTCGTAAAGAACTTTCTTGTTCTTTAATATTTATCCATGTAAATTCTCTTTTATTTATCACATCATACTTAACGTAACATGGCTAAATCAATTATGCCAACTGAATAAATTATCAATATTGATAAACTTCAGATTTACACCATGACGTGTGCAATTATCAATAAATTCCAAGTTTAGTGTGATATTCTTTTATTTATGTAGTACAAACTGGAGAATAAAGTGGGTAACTTTTCACATACATATTACCCAGCTACAAGTTATAGTAATAGAAGATATTAAATTTATCCTTTATTTATATTCTCAATATAACCAACCGCTTTCGCGAATACTTTAGAAACTAAATAAGTTTCTTCGAGGCTTACTACGACACAATACTTTATTAGTAATCAATTGTGTTTCTCCAAAATAGTATAATTGACTCTTTCAGAGTTCTCAATTAATTTTGTACTACCACATATTCTTCAACATCCATATGGTGAATATCTCTTTCAAAGAGAAAGTTATACCATTATGGTCATGGTCAAATCTATATGCAAGATCTGTCTCTTACATTACTGTTGCCTTTTAATAATAACATTGCCAAAATATTTTGGCGTACAATAGGTACATGACCAATGCTCATTCATGCCATAATAATGACATTATTTTCTTATTTCCTCTCAAATCTCCTTCTATAGGTGAGTGTGGTATATTCACTACTACTAGCAACGTTTATATTCTTCAAAGAATGAATATGTATTCATAAATTACATGTTGTCACATTCACAACATGAATGGACCAAAATCATCTATATGTGCTTTATAAAATCACATGTCAAATCGTTGACAAATATTACTTTCACAGAGTGAAAGATTTTTTTGAGAATGCTTATTATTTTCATTATCACAACGATGACAATTATAATTTCGTCTATTGCCACGTTCATTGATACCTTCACTGTAATAATTTTGTTTTCTTTCAGACTTATCACATATTACTATCACATTCTATTTATGGGAATGAAAATGAAGCAAATTCAATGGGACGAGTTTCCATTTCTTTGCCCACAATCATACATGAATTTGATCATGGCAAAGCATAGAAATTTTACTCCAGATGGTTATAATTTCTTGCAAACTCTATTAGAATTATAATCAAAGTTTATTGTCTTTGCTTGTATTTAAAATCAGATTATAGAATTTCATGAATTTAAAAGAGAAAAATAAGGTAAAATACTTACCTTAAATCCAGAATTTAATCAATAAAGAAGCTTATGGAACAATTGACAATCATTATGCTCAATCTCAAAACTTCTACTCAATTGGTTAGAGTCTCGTGCTGATAACATATTATAAAACAATAAAAGAAATTAATATTGTAGAGAAAGGTAAGAAGAGAATTCTTATTGATTTTGAGATCATTTACAAAAGGGTAGACCCTACTATTTATAAGGGAAAAATGATTAGTTACCAAGTAATAAACCCTAGAATCTCTTGATAATATAGATATTTACCGTAAATAAAATAATATTTATAACATAATATTCTTAGAAATATCTTTCACGAATTTTTTTTATGGGTCAATTTGGGCTATATATTTAGTCCAAAACAAATGAGATGCTAATTTAACAATGAAAAATATGTCCAGTCCAAACAAACTCGGAACTTGAACAGATTAAGCAAGTCAAATAAGTTAGGGCTATCTGCTATTTAAGTAATTCAGCTGCAGCCGCAGCAGATGAAAAGAAAGGGAGGGTTGGATCCATGCAGCAATCTGGATGTTGTGATGTTTGCACTGCCCGGCAACCTCTCATCCTCCACCTTCTTCCCTACAGAGGTCTCCACCGCCGCCTCTGCACCGCCTGCGTACTGGCGGCGCACCCTGGTTCCTTCTGTCCTATCTGCTTCGAAGTCTTCCTCCACAACAACCCTCCTCCTCCTCGTCTCCGTCTCCATTGCTTCAAATGCCCTTCCATCGCCCACCTCTCTTGTGATGTTGCTGCTCCTACTCATGCTCCTGCTCATTACTTGTGCCCTCCCTGTTCCAACCCTAATTTCACCTTTTTCAACCTTCCTCGCGCTGAACCCGTCCAGATCAACCTACATTTGGCTAAACAGTTGCTCGCCGCTGCTTCCATTGCTTTTGAGTCTATCAACAATGCTGCCGTTATCTCGAGGATTAACGCTGAGATTAGGGTCAAAGAAGCTCTGCTGGCTAAGGCTGAAGTTGGCCAATTTTTAATGAATCATCATTTAATGCCCAAAGAGAAAAGATGCTTATCTCAATCTTCTGATGATGATAGCTCAAGCAGTTGAGGTTCTGCTGGTGTAAAACTTCGCTCTTTTTTAAATGATTGGGGCTAGTTTTAGGAAAATATAGGAATTGGAATTTTTCATCTAGCCTCTCTCTTGAATATGCTGTCAAATTTTGAGCTATAATTGATACTAAAAAGAAATTGTTTAACATGCATCTAGGTGTACTATGTTACTATGTTTTACATCAGACTAACATTTCAAAGTGCTTTAATTGATTGGACCTTGATTACTTCCTTGTTAAATTTGTTAAGAATTTTGTCACAATTAGCATTGGAAACATGGTCCTGCCCATCCATCGAACAATCTAAATATACCTTAATAATTTTTGGTGCACTTTTCTGGTGTATAAAGTTGAAATTAAGAGATGACATGGGTGAATCTTGTCTCTTGAAAGCATTTTACACGGAAACTACTTCTTTAACGTAGTGTATTTTGAAAACAATGACAAGGAAACACGATGAGAAGTAACAAGACGTAGAATGGTGCATTTTGATTCTGAAGTATTGGATGCACCACATCGCAATGAAAAGCTGTCATCCACTTTTTTATATCAACATTTTCCGCAATCTTTTTCCCAATAACTGTCATGCCTGTGATAATGGTTGGTTAAAGTGACATGCTCTTACTGTGTTGATCTCTAATTCAATTATTGGCTCTGGTCACAATTTTTTATTTTTTTTATTTGCGTATCACTGTGGCTTCTTGTTTTTAAGTGGTAGGCAGAGAAGCACTATCCTGATTAGAAAACGATTGCCAAATTATTTTGTTGTGTTTGATATACTTCTTAAAGAATAACTCTTCCCTCTTATGAAGCAGCCGTGTTTACCCTCAAATTCGGATAACAATTAAACTTATATTGTGGTTTTAGGGATATGTGATTTAATCCAATACCAATTAGTAAACAAAGGAATTAAACAGATGAATTAGACAATAAAATGAATCAAACCAGTGTGTAAGCAGAGTCTCGGCCTCGATTTGAGGTAGTCTCGAGGTGGAATAGTAAGAACAGTAAATGGTAAAGTAATTCTGACGAACAGTAGGTGAAATAGCAAGAGAGCAATGAATGTATGTATTTTTATCAGTGAATAATAAGGATTACAAATGAATGAGATTCCTCTTTATATAATAGAGGAGTCCTAAATAATGTACACTTCTAATTACTGGAGTAAATCTCATGATTGGTACCAATAACCGCTCTTGATATGATCTGTTCCGGGATTTCTGTCGTGATCTTCGACCGGTTACGGATATCTCTCCATTTCGTTATTATGCTCCACTCGAAGTCAGTCATACTTGGTCTCGATTGTTGCTGGCCTCGATCTCAACGAACACTTCGATCTCTAGGCTTGATGCCTCATCTTCGAGCTCGGGTCCGACTCATTACGAGGCTACCCCCTATGCAACTCCCTCACCTCGATTAAACAGTAAAATCAGGTAGGCTCGATTTTGACCGTATACAGATAGTCCCCTCGTTTTTTGGAGTGTAACGATAAGAAACGAACTGAGACTTCGATTTAATACCTCAATCAATTATGACGTCACCCTCGTGACGTAAGCGACGGAGGCGACTGAAGCGTCGCATCTGCGCAGTTCTCAAGATCGTTAATTAGTTCCAGCTGATCGTCGGCCATCAGTGTTTTCAAACCCTCATAGCAGATATTATAAATAGACCATTGATCACGCTCAACTATGTCTATTAAGAGACTAAGCAAGCGTTGCAAATATAATCTGGGGTATTATGCCCTGAGTCGAATCCCACAGGGAATTAACGTATCAACCGTCGTCTTTAGATTACTAAATTCTCAATAGTCAACTTTCTCAAACTTTGTGAATATCACTTGATGTTGTTTATACTACTACAGCTAAACAGAAATAATAAACTAAAGATTAACTAACAATAAGGTGTAAACAATGATGATAAAGGTCTAAGGTTATGGTTTCCCCCGTTGGTAAAATTCCTTCTTGTGAACTTCCTATAGTTTTGATTTAGTTGTCTCTATCAATCATGAACACTCTAGTTATCATAAATCTCTCTCAAGTAATTATAATAATTTACTAGACGCACTCTCTCAAGTTACGCTAGCTAGTTTGCATTACAGTTCACTTTGGACTGCACTCGAGGTATCGTTATCTCTAATTCAACCTCTAAACCCTCAGTTATGACTCTCGCCTATACTCCGGGAGTGGTGTTGTTCAAACAACTACCTAAATATGCACTCTCTCTCAAGTAGAGACATAATAAATAGGAGTAGCTAATTGAGGGCCCTTCAATCAACTACAACAATAACGTAGTTGAACAAATAGAGATTAACA
>ML277386.1:1288-49126 GCA_005239495.1 Nicotiana undulata
AATAGTTCACAATTAAATAATAAGCAAGCAACCACATCATAATTAATATAATTAAGTATTAGCGTTCCCATATTAACCTAAACAACCTCCCAAGAACTGGAGTCAATAGTCATGAGCATCTAATAATAAATAGATCTAACTCTGCTAAAACTAAATATATGTCTCTGAATCAAATGCTAAACTAAATAAGGAAGGGAAATGGAGAAGCTGTGGACATTGAACAGCTGCCTCGAAATCCCGTGACTGCTGCTAACGAACTTGCGTCAGCTACTGTTGCGAACTAGTACCTGGATCTGTGCACAAGGGCACAGGGAGTCTTTATGAATACGCCAACTCAGTAGTAATGAAAATAAATCACAGCCTGAGTAATAAAAACACACAAAACATGTACACAATACCACAAACCAGTAAAACACTAAGTCACCACGTAGTATTCATCAATTCATAAATTCGTAATCAGTTTTCAGAAAAACCTTCGAAACAAGTGCAATATCAGTATATCTCAATAAAATTCTCAGCAAAACCAGTGTGAACGAATTAAATCATAGTTTGAAAACTCAGTAAACATCTTCATAAAACTGCCCATCGGGCCAAAATCATTTATCGTAACCATTGCCCATCAGGCATCCTCACAATCACTCTGCCCATCAGGCATCCTCACAATCACTCTGCCCATCAGGCATCTTCACAATCACTCTGCCCATCAGGCAACCTCACAATCACTCTGCCCATCAGGCATCCTCACAATCACTCTGCCCATCAGGCATCCTCACAGTCACTCTTCATAAGCCCCGCGGGCATCACTCATTCGGTACCGGCGCTCACAGGGGGTGTGTTACAGACTCCAAAGGGGCTCCTACAGCCCAAGCGCAATAATAAGCCACAACATGGCATAAATCACACACAATATAGGCCCGCAACCTCACTCATATCATATCATCCTCACAATATAGGCCAGCAGCCCCACTCATATCATAACATCCTCACAATATGGGCCAGCAGCCTCACTCACTCAGACACTCTCAATTTTCCCTTCAGGCCATAATATACCGGGTTCTCGACCCAAAAACAGTGTTTTATTTTCAAGAAGTAGTATCAAAATACTCTAAGTGTCAAAACAATTTCACAGAAAAGACTGAGTGAAAAATCATAATATATCAGTGAGCAAAATATAGTAACCACAACCCTCAAATGGTAAACAAGTCGGCACTAGGCCCCAAACACGGCTTACAGCCCAATTCATATCATAATAAAATAATATTAATTTAAGCATGGACATAGAAATCGGTTTCGCAACTCAATAGTCGCCTAAATAGGAAAGATGTTTCCAAAGTTTCCACCTTTTTATCTCAAAACCCATGAAAGGGTGCATAGTCCGGGGTTTCATACCCCCAGGACACGATTTAAAGACATTACTTACCTCAAAACTAGCCCGAAAACTATTCGGCAATACGCTTGCCTCTCGAATCAACCTCTGAAGGCTCCAAATCTACCAAGTTCAGATTTTTATCATCAATATGGGCTTAAGGAACAATTTCCAATCAAAAGATATCAATTTTACTCAAAAATCCAAAATCGGGCAAAACTCGACCTCGGTTTCGCGTCCTGAAACTCAGAAATTTTTACAGAAAAGTGTTCTTCATCTTCCCACGAGGCCGTACATATAAAGAACACCAAAATCGGAGTCCGTTTGACCCCTCAAATCGACCCTTGAAGGTCTCATAATCTCATGCCCCAAAAATCCTATTTTTCTACTGTTTTTCATGAATTAAAGGCTGGGATTATAGTCTATAATCACACATAATCGAGTTTTAATGACTAGAACACTTACCTCAATGAAGAACAAGGATTTCCCTCTTCAAATTCGCCCCTAAGAGCTCTTTTCCGTACAACAATGGTGTAAAAAGGGGTTTAGGTCGCGGATGAAATATTTAAATACTACCCAGTTAATTGTTCTCCGCGATCGCAACTTTTTCCCTGCGATCGCATAGTGTCCTCACTTCGACCTCCGCGATCACAGCCCCAGGCACGCGATCGCACAATGTTTTTGACCAACGACCCCACGCGCCTATAAATACCTGATCGCACTCTTCCTCACGTGACCGCACTGGGTTACCTGCTCGACCTCTGCGATCGCAGAGTGTAAATTCTGGCCCCTCTCAAAATGCTCTATGCGATCGCGGCTCTCTTCACGCGATCGCAGAGAGTAAAAACCTGTTGCACTGACACCGGAAAACCAGCAATTGCTCTAAGTCCAAAAATGCCCGTTAACCACCCGAAATCAATCCCGAGCCCCTCGGCACCCCAACCAAATATACCAACACGTCCCATAACGTCATTCAAACTTATCTGCACTCTCAAAACACCAAAACTAACATCAAAACTCCAAATTTGCATCGGATTCAAGCCTAAGAACTTTGATATTTCTAAAACTCACCAATGATGCCGAAACTATCCAAATCAACTCTGATTGACCTGAAATTTTGCAGACAAGTCCAAAATGACATTACGAACATGACCCAACTGTCGGAATTCCATTTCGACCTTGATAGCCTATTTTTCACTGTCATCCGGAAATCGCCAAAAACTAACTTCCGTCAATTCAAGCCTAATTCTACACTGGACATCACAAAATTATTCTGAACACACTCCTAAGTCCCAAATCACCTAACGAAGCTATCCGAGCCATAAAATACGCATTCCGAGGTCGTTTACCAATAAGTCAACTCTTAGTTGACTTTTTCCATTTTAAGGCTGTTCTTAAGGACTAAGTGACTAAATTCTCATTTAACCATTTCGATTTCAAGCCTATCAACTCTAACACATCAATAATGGAATAACCACTCCATGACAAGGCACTAACAACAGTTATAATGNCAGTTCGATTTCAAGCCTATCAACTCTAACACATCAATAATGGAATAACCACTCCATGACAAGGCAATAACAACAATAATAATGCAGGTTCTACGTAACGACAGGCCGGGTCGTTACATATTTACTCCGATAAGGGTGGGATAAGGGAGTTTTTCCAATTAAAGTGATATTATTCGATTTTGGGATTTTTGATTAATTTTCAAAGTCGCCGCCCGGATGTTTTACGGTGTTCCGGGACACCATTTATTTATTGAACTCCCAAACCGAGGAAATTATTGGCTCTGTTAAAAATGTCTGCGAACTAGAAATTCGGGTAAGGAATTTTGTTAACCCGGAAGAGGGTGTTAGGTACTCCCGAATTCCGTGATTCTAGCACGGTCGCTTAACTATTAGTAATTGGCCTAATTATCTTATTAATTAGGTATTTTGGAACCTATTGTGCATTTTTTAAACTTTTGAACCGTTTTTAATTATTTATGGAATTTGTTTGAACAAGTCGCTATGTCGCGCACTCGTTTGTTTTGGTACATGTTACAAACTGCACCACATGAAATGCACCCGCGATTTACGACATGTTTATTTTATTATTAATCGAAGTTATGGCCGGGTCACATGAAATGCACACTCGAATTTGGACTTACGGTTTTGTACACATTGTGAATCGCGCCACGTGAAACGCACCCGCTATTTACAACGTGTTAACTTTTATTATTATTCGAAGTTATGATCGGGTCACATGAAATGCGCACCCGAATGAGATTTACGTATCGTGACCACGGCCACGATAGTTCATTATTGCGCTTAAAACAAACTACGGTGTTCGAAAGATGTCTCACACACAGCTTAGTCTCAAATGTGGTAAATACGAATCAATGACTTCATTTCTCAATCACAAGAAGGTAAATCAAAAATAATAATAAAGTCTTGTAAGCATGATTCATCCGTTGAAATTGTCACTGGTCTACAAAGCTACAATAGTAATGCAACGAAAAGTTTATACATTCTTAATGCTTTGTGTAATTATAGATGCACAGCTTCTTTATCTCTATTATTTGTTTGAAATTGCGTATAAGCCAGAAAGATTTTCTGCATCCCATTTACTCACTGCAGTATAAGAATCTAAGATGTGACAAACAAAAAGGAACACACAAACTCACCTTGACGGAAGCTTAGCAAGCACAACACAACAATATTAGCAACAAATAATAATAGTTTAGAAAATTTTCTTTCTCAAATAAAACAAAGATAAAATAGATATAAGAAGATAATTCAAGCAGCCTCGGTCGATTGCATACGTTGATGTCAAATTTCCATCATCTTCATACAAATTAAACTAATACAAAAATGATCTAGAACATTAGCGAGAAGAACAAAATTGAAAAGGGAAATGAACCTTTGTATTAATGAGGCAAAGCCAGAATCGAAATTTTGGCTTGAACAACGACCGAATCTAAAGATGACCTTGTCGGAACCTCGCAAACTCACCGAAAAACTCAAAACCCAAAACGAAGCTACTATTCACTCGATTTGTTAGACTGAAATTCATCGCTTCCCTCTTACTCTCGTTCTCCCGCTGTTTGCTGAATGTATCAAGAAAAAAAAATCTGAAATGTCCAAAACAACAAATGTGAACCTCTGTCTTGAAATTGAAAACCAAAATCGAGAAAGAGTTGGTCGGATGCGGTCAGCTCTCTCTTTCTTATGGTCGTTGGATTTTAACTTAAAGAGATTTTTAATTTTTTATCAAGATTTGAAGGAGGAGGGGTGAGTCTTTGGAGACTGTTTTCAAAGGTGTTGCGGCTGCTGTTCTTACGGGTATTTTTAGTGAGGAAACGACTGATGGTTGTCTGTGTTGGTAAGGGAGGGGTCCTTGATTTTGTGTTTATTTTTTCTATATGATTAGGTCTAGGTCTAGATTTTAGGAAAGTGAGGTTTTTAAAGAGGGGGTGTTTGGTTGGGCCTGGGATTTTGGGCCCTAAATTGGGTCAATTTGAAATAGAAGGCCAAATTGTTCTTTAAAAAACGGCCACCCTACTACTAATTGAATTTATTTTACAAAAAAAAAAAACAGTTGGCATTTTAACTAATTAATTAGGCAAATTGATTAAGGTTAATGACTATTTTTGTGACTTTTTATATATTATTTATTAATTAAAGAGTGATTAATTCCTAAAGATGCAAATTAAACCTAAGATGATATGAAATGAAAATGTGACAATTTTTATGATTTTTATATAATTTTAAAGTATTAAACATGCATGAAATGCAACTAAATAAAGAAAAACTCCTAAATTCATAAAAATTATTTTTTGGATTATTTTTATGAGTAATTCCATGCGGGGGAAAAATTGGGTGCTTACAGCTGCCCCTCTTTGCTCGAGAACATGAATAGTTTTCGGACAAAGATAAAGTGAGCAACCGTTTTGTTATTCAAAAGAGGAAGAAAATAAAAGGTGCAACCGAGTCCTGGTTTTTGACAGCCTACATATCCCGGGTTATAAGGGAATCAGGTCGTGTGTAGTTCAAGGAGAGTGATGGAATGATGAGTTGCAGAGTCAAGCGAGGTTTTGTTCCGTCGAGGTTCCGGTCTGCGGTCATGGTATTACATCAAAATCAAAAATGAAAAAGACTAACTAAACCTATCAGTTATGAGTTACAAGATTCCTATCTATAAATCTTCTGAAGCTTGATCTTGAATCTTGAATGGTGCTTCATGCAGACTTTTGATTTGAACCTTGATGATTTCTAGCTGCAGATGCTATTTTGTTCTTATTTAGCCATACGGATCACGGCGGGACATGTAAAGCTCGTGACTTCAGTCATATCTTGAGCAATCTACATCTTGTCCCCGCTTCTACATTTGGATTCAATTCTCTTTTTTCTTTTTCTTCTTTTTTCTTTTATTCTGGATTGAGACTCCTTATTTTGGTCGTCTCAAACCCTGTACCTCGAGGTATAAACCTACTTAGACACCAAAACAAACAAACGAACAAAACTTTTCTGCCCCAGTTTTTACTAGGAAATTTTTTTGAGTGATTTGTAGCAAAAACTCTAAACTATTTTATTATTGAAAGCAATAAAAGGTCGGGAATAGTGTACCCCGAAAGTAACATGATGTCACGCCCCGAAATCCCACCTTCAGGATATGATGGCGTCTAATGTTGAACCCGCTAGACAACCAACGTTTTGGGTAAAATTTACTATGCCCTTTATTTATGACATCTAAAAGGTTACCATAAGCATGACGATTAAATAAGAATGCGGAAGCTACGAAGTTATCAACTTAATATAATAAACAACCCAAAATTTCCGTACATAAACCACCAGAACTGGTGTCACATATCTCACGGATAGTCTAAGATTTCTACAACAAGAGTCTGAAATGAACAAGTACAACTGTCTGGATATACAAATAAGACAGAAAGGAAAAGATAGATGGTAAAGCCAAAGCCCTCGAACGTCTGCGGGACTACCTCGGTGGACTCGATCTACCACAATAGAATCACCCACCGGGGAACACATATACAGAAGTACTCAGGGAATCACGAGGCATACTCAGATAAGGGGCAAAATATGAAGACACATAGGAGAATGTAGACCCCGGATCAAACAAAACTGAAGCATCTCTACTACAAACTGAAACCGTACCTATGATGACTGCATCGGAGGCCTCAGCCTCAGGCCTAGCCGGAATAACATAGAATCGGGACGGAGCCCCTCAAACCTGAACATCTCTGGGTCGACCTACTGCGGGTTGACCCCTACCTCTCATAGCCTGACCTCCACCTCTATTGTCTGGCCTCCACCTCTGGCACCTCGACCTCCATCCCTAGTTGGCTGAGGGGGCGGGGGTGCACCTGGTGCGGGAATCATAGCACGGGAACCAGGATGCTGAGAGCTACTAGAGGCGCGGGGGCAATATCTAGAAATGTGCCCCGTAACACCACAAGAGTAACAAGACCTCTGATGCTGAGACTGCTAGCCCTGGAACTGTCCTTATCGACCAGAATAACCACCCTGGAAACCCTGAAGTAGCGGTGCAGTGATAGGAGCTGGTGGTGAACTAATAGGAGCTGGGGGCGCACTGCGAGATACCTGAAGTGTCGACTGGTAGGGTCTAGGATGATGACCTCTGCCGAAAGAATATCTGCCTCCAGATGAGGCACCATTGAACCGGCTAAAATGAAGAGGTCTCTTGTTAGACCCTTGACCACTCCCCTGTGATAAGACCATCTCAATACGCCTGGACACATTGGGCGCATCCAGGAATGAAATATCGGTACATGTCTCCCTGGCCATCTGAAGTTTGATAGGCTAAGCTAGACCCTCGATAAACCTCCTCACTCTCTCTGGATCCGTGGGGATTATCATGATAGCATGTCGGGCTAGAGTGATGAACCTGGTCTCGCACTTTGTAATAGTCATGGATCCCTGCTGGAGGCGCTCAAACTGCCTCCAAAGATCCTCCCTCTAAGTAACTGGAAGAAACTTCCCCAAGAATAACTCGGAGAACTGAGCCCAAGTCAAAGGTGCAGACCCAGCTGGTCTGGTCAAACAACAGTCCCTCCACCAAGTCTTGGTAGTACCAGAAAGACGAAATGTGGAAAAATCAACTCCATTGGACTCTACGATGCGCATGTTCCGAAGAACCTCATAGCAACTGTCCAAATAATCCTGGGGATCCTCTGCTGGTGCACCGGTAAAAGTAGTAGAGAATAACTTGGTGAACTCCAATCTCCATAGGGCATCAGCACACATGGTTGCTTCCTCAACTGCTGGTGCTACCATACCATGCTGAACGACTCCAGCTATCTGAGGTGTTGGAGTCTGGAACTGAGTGGCTAACTACTCTGGTGTGCGAGTACCAGGAGTCTGGGGCCCTCCCCCAGCCTGAGAGACGGTTGGTGCGGTAGGAAGAATACCGGCGTGAGCCACGCTCTCCATAAGTCCCACTAGGCGGACAAGAGCTACCTGAAGAACCGGGGTGGCAATGAACCCCTCGAAGACCTGACTTGGTCCCACTGGAACCGTTTGAGCAGGAACCTCACCGGCAAAGTCTACATGTGGGTCCTATACTGGGCCTGCTGCTCTGGGCTGAGCCCTGCCCCTGCCTCGGCCGCATCCTCGGCCCCTCGTAGGAGCTGCAACAGGAGGATCGGGCTGCTGATCGGTAGATGAGGAAGCACGTGTTTCTCGCCATCTGCGAGAGAATGGAATAGAAACTCAATTAGTATTTAGAATTCAAATTGCACGACAGAGAAGAAGAAATGTGAAAAATATTCCTAACTTTGCAGCCTTTGGGCGATAAGTACAGACATCTCTGTACCGATCCCTCAGACTCTACCAAGTTTGTCTGTGAGTTGTGAGACCTTAGCAACCTAGAGCTCTAATACCACTTGTCACGCCCCAAAATCCCACCTTCAGGCCGTGATGGCATCTAACGTTGAACTCGCTAGACAACCAACGTTTTGGGTAAAATTTACTATTCCCTTTATTTATGACATCTAAAAGGTGACCATAAGCATGGCGATTAAATAAGAATGCGGAAGCTACGAAGTTATCAACTTAATATAATAAACAACCCGAAATTTCCGTACATAAACCACCAGAACTGGTGTCACAAATCTCACGGATAGTCTAAGATTTCTACAACAAGAGTCTGAAATGAATAAGTACAACTGTCTGGATATACAAATAAGACAGAAAGGAAAAGATAGATGGTGAATCCAAGCCCTCGAACGTCTGCGGGACTACCTCGGTGGACTCGATCTACCACAATAGAATCACCCACCGGAGAACACATATACAAAAGTACTCAGGGAATCACGAGGCATACTCAGATAAGGGGCAAAATATGAAGACACATAGGAGAATGTAGACCCCGGATCAAACAAAACTGAAGCATTTCTACTACAAACTGAAACCTAACCTATGATGACTGCATCGGAGGCCTCAGCCTCAGGCCTAGCCGGAATAACATAGAATCGGGACGGAGCCCCTCAAACCTGAACATCTCTAAGTCGACCTACTGCGGGCTGACCCCTACCTCTCATATCCTGACCTCTACCTCTAACTATCTGGCCTCCACCTCTGGCACCTCGACCTCCACCCCTAGTTGGCTGAGGGGGCGGGGGTGCACCTGGTGCGGGAATCATAGCACGAGAACCAGGATGCTGAGAGTTACTAGAGGCGCGGGGGAAATATCTAGCAATGTGCCCCGTAACACCACAAGAGTAACAAGACCTCTGATGCTGAGACTGCTGGCCCTAGAACTGTCCCTGTCGACCAGAATAACCACCCTGGAAGCCCTGAAGTAGCGGTGCACAGATAGGAGCTGGTGGTGAACTAATAGGAGCTGGGGGCGCACTACGAGATACCTGAAGTGCCGACTGGTAGGGTCTAGGATGATGACCTCTGCCGAAAGAATCTCTGCCTCCAGATGAGGCACCATTGAACCGGCCAAAATGACGAGGTCTTTTGTTAGACCCTTGACCACTCCCCTGTGATAAGACCATCTCAATACGCCTGGACACATTGGGCGCATCCAGGAATGAAATATAGGTACCTGTCTCACTGGCCATCTGAAGTCTTATATGCTAAGCTAGACCCTCGTTAAACCTCCTCACTCTCTCTGGATCCGTGGGGAGTATCATGATAGCATATCGGGCTAGAGTGATGAACCTGGTCTCGCACTTTGTAATAGTCATGGATTCCTGCTGGAGGCGCTCAAACTGCCTCCAAAGATCCTCCCTCTAAGTAACTGGAAGAAACTTCCCCAAGAATAACTCGGAGAACTGAGCCCAAGTCAAAGGTGCAGACCCAGCTGGTCTGGTCAAACAATAGTCCCTCCACCAAGTCTTGGTAGTACTAGAAAGACAAAATGTGGAAAAATCAACTCCATTGGACTCTACGATGCGCATGTTCCGAAGAACCTCATAGCAACTGTCCAAATAATCCTGGGGATCCTCTGCTGGTGCACCGGTAAAAGTAGTAGAGAATAACTTGGTGAACCGATCCAATCTCCATAGGGCATCGACACACATGGTTACTCCCTCAACTGCTGGTGCTACCATACCATGCTGAACGACTCCAGCTATCTGAGGTGTTGGAGTCTGGAACTGAGTGGCTAACTGCTCTGGTGTGCGAGTAGCAGGAGTCTGGGGCCCTCCCCCAGCCTGAGAGACAGTTGGTGCAATAGGAAGAATACCAGCCTGAGACACGCTCTCCATAAATCCCACTAGGTGGACAAGAGCAACCTGAATAACCGGGGTGGCAATGAACCCCTCGGGGACCTGAGTTGGTCCCACTGGAACCGTCTGAGCAGGAACCTCACCGACAAAGTCTACCTGTGGGTCCTATACTGGGCCTGCTGATCTGGGCTGAGCCCTGCCCCTGCCTCGGCCGCGTCCTCGGCCCCTCGTAGGATCTGCAACAGGAGGATCGGGCTGCTGATCGGTAGATGAGGAAGCACGTGTTTCTCGCCATCTGCGAGAGAATGGAATAGAAAATCAATTATTATTTAGAATTCAAATTACACGACAGAGAAGAAGAAATGTGAAAAATATTCCTAACTTTGCAGCCTCTGGGGATAAGTACAGACATCTCTGTACCGATCCCTCAGACTCTACCAAGTTTGTCTGTGAGTGCTGAGACCTAAGCAACCTAGAGCTCTAATACCACTTGTCACGCCCCAAAATCCCACCTTCAGGCCGTGATGGCATCTAACATTGAACCCGCTAGACAACCAACGTTTTGGGTAAAATTTACTATTCCCTTTATTTATGACATCTAAAAGGTGACCATAAGCATGGCGATTAAATAAGAATGCGGAAGCTACGAAGTTATCAACTTAATACAATAAACAACCCGAAATTTTCGTACATAAACCACCAAAACTGGTGTCACAAATCGCACGGACAGTCTAGGATTTCTACAACAAGAGTCTGAAATGAACAAGTACAACTGTCTGGAAATACAAATAAGAGAAAAAGGAAAAGATAGATGGTGAGGCCAAGGCCCACGAGCGTCTGCAGGACTACCTCGGTGTTGCTTGTGTGGACTGAAGGATACTCCCTCTATCAGTGTCCACTGGGTCCGGCTCCGTAATCTGCACAACATAAAGAAGTGCAGGTGTAGCATCAGTACAACCGACCCCATGTACTTAGTAAGTGTCGAGCCTAACCTCGGCGAAGTAGTGACGAGGCTAGACACGACAACAACAAAGTACCTGCACAGTTCTATAATACATAACAGGGGAATAACAGGAAATGAACAATTAAGTACGGTACGACAAGGGACAAATAATGGGGAAAACAAGGGAGAACAATAAGGGGTAACCGAGCAAAGCAACAATATAGAAGAGTAAAGGTAAATAGGAAGTAACAACATAAACAAATATGTACACGGCATCACCTTTCGTGCTTTATTCTCATCCTTACCAAAACAAGTACACGACATCACCCTTCGTGCTTTTACTCTCGTCCTCACCATGCAATAAATAGATAAAAGGGCACGGCATGTTCCTTCGTGCTTTTTAATGTAAAATCATGGCACGACATCACCCTTCGTTCTTTTACTCTTGTCCTCACCATGCAATAAATAGATAAAAGGGCACGGTATGTTCCTTCGTGCTTTTTAATGTAAAATCATGGCACGACATCACCCTTCGTGCTTTTACTCTCTTCCTCATAATGAAATGAATACACGGCATCACCCTTCGTGCTTTACACTCTTCCTCACCCAAACAATAACAAAATAACAGCTTGGTAAGGAAACCAACAGTAGGAAGTACAATTCATAACCACCCAGCAAGGGGATAACAACCAAAAATAATACCGTCCGGCAAGGGACTCGGCTATAACCAATCCTATACGAGTATATAACTTAATAAAATCACTCCTCCACTGAAACAACTTATCACAAATCCTTAATCAAGTATTCTTAGCAATGAACAACTTCCAAAATGAATCTACTTCATAACACAAAGAATATCGAAGCAATAACATGTAATACATCAAAACCGACTCACGAGCATGCTTGACAAACAATGTATAGATACTCGTCACCTCACCTATACATTGAACATGATTGAAACAAGTAACACAAACGACTCAATCACAAGTTACTTAATTATATGAATAAATGCTAAATGAATAAGTTCTAATGCTTGGAAATGAGTTTTCTAAGGTTTTCTCCAAAAAGTCAAAAATCGACCTCGGACCAGCTTGGTCCAAACCCAAAATTTGGACCAAAACTCGATTACCCAATCACCCCCGAGCCCGGGTATATAATTAGTTTCGGAATCCATCCCCAAATTGAGGTCTAAATTCTCAAATTTCAATATTCTTAGGTTTTACCCAAAATTCCCAATTCCCCCATGAAAACCCTAGATTCTAGGATGAAATCTTGTAAGAAGAAGTTAATGAGTAAAGAATATGAGTTAGAAATCACTTACAAATGTTTTGGAGAAGAAAGAGTGCTCTTATGTTTTTAGGGTTTTGAAAAATAGAAAATAACTGAAGATCCCGTTTATATATACCCCTCCCAGGCCTCCACCGCGGACCGCGACCGCGAAGGTTCCACCAGGGACTGCACTAGGGCGACCGTGGCCGCGAAGGTTCCACCGCGGACCGCGCTAGGATGACCGCGACCGCGAAGGTCCACCGCGGACCGCGAAAGGTCGACAGCGGACCGCGAAAGGTTCAGAGACCTGGCCCCCTTTCTAATATGCAATTGCTGTGTTCTAAGTCTAAAAACACCCTGGAACCTACCTGAAACTCCCCTGAACTCAACACCAATTATACACACAACCTCAAAAACATCCTACGGACTCACTCGTGCAATTACACTACCAAAATAACATCAAAAACAACGAATTAGGCCTAGAAATCATTGTAGTATTTCCAAACATCTTAAACTCTCATATTTTCCACTTTTAGTCCGAATCACGTCAAACTTAGTCCATTTCTTACCAGATTCCACAGATAACTCATAAAAAACATATTGAACCTGTTACAGGCTCTGAAACCACAATACGTGCCCGATCACACAAGTTTCACATCCAATTTCAATTTCAAAAGCCTTTATATCTTTCAGAAAACAATTTCCTTTAAAAATACATTTCTCGGACTTGGGACCTCGGAATTCGATTTCGGGCACACGCCCAAGTACCATATTTTTCTACGGACCCTCCGGGGCCGTCGAATCGCGGGTCCGGGTCTGTTTACCAAAAATATTGACCAAAGTCAACTTTATTCTAATAATCATCATAAATTCAACATTTTTATCTATTTTTCCACATAAAGACTTACCGGCTACGCGCCCGGGCTGCGCCGCATATAGACGTGAGATAAGTGGAGGCCTTCGGGGCCTCTGAACACAGATTTAGTTACAATTATACAGGATGACCTTTTGGGTCATCACACATGATGATTCTTTTTTTTTTCTTTTCTAGATGGTGTTTTCTTATTTTCGAAATGATGCCTCAACTAAGGATTGATGTACCTTATGTTCGAAAAATGTGGCCAGTGAAATACCCTATATTGGCAAAGGTATCAGGGAGTGGTGTACCCTGCATTTAAGATCAAATCAAATAGGGAGTTGATACCCTATGTTGGAAAAGGAGAATAGGGAGTGGAGAACATATGTCTAAAATAAAATCAACTAGGGATTGGAGACCCTATGTTGGAAAAGAAGACTAGGGAGTGGAGACCCTATGTCTAAAATAAAATCAACTAGGGATTGGAGACCCCATGTTGGAAAATCATCAACTAGGGAGTGGAGACCCTATGTCTAAAATAAAATCAACTAGGGATTGGAGACCCCATGTTGGAAAATCATCAACTAGGGAGTGGAGACTCTATGTTGGCATCAGGTTGCGCTGGCATCAACTAGGGAGTGGAGACCCTATGTTGGCATCAACTAGGGAGTGGTGACCCTATGTTGGCATCAGGTTATGCTGGCATCAACTAGGGAGTGGAGACCCTATGTTGGCATCAACTAGGGAGTGGTGACCCTATGTTGGCATCAGGTTATGCTAGCATCAACTAGGGAGTGAGACCCTATGTTAACATCAATTAAGGAGTGGTGACCCTATGTTGGCATCAGGTTATGCTGGCATCAACTAGGGAGTGGAGATCATATGCTGGCATCAACTAGGGAGTGGAGATCATATGCTCGCATTAGGTTATGCTGGCATCAACTAGGGAGTGAGACCCTATGTTGGCAAAAATTAAGGAGTGGTGACCCTATGTTGGCATCAAGTTATGTTGGCATCAACTAGGGAGTGGAGACCCTATGTTGGCATCAACTAGGGAGTGGAGATCATATGCTGGCATCAACTAGGGAGTGAGACCCTATGTTGGCAAAAATTAAGGAGTGGTGACCCTATGTTGGCATCAAGTTATGTTGGCATCAACTAGGGAGTGGAGACCCTATGTTGGCATCAACTAGGGAATGGTGACCATATGTTGGCATCAGGTTATGCTGGCATCAACTAGGGAGTGGAGACCTTATGTTGAGAAACGAGACCAGAGAATTGTACACCCTATGCTAAAACGAACCAGGAAGGATTTTTATTTTTTATTTTTAATGAGAAATTCATTCTTTTAAACAAATTTCCCCAATGCTTATTTTCTGACATAAATAAACTATGTTTTTTTTTTGTTTTTTTTTTTTTTTTTTAAAAAAACTTTTTTTTTTTTTTTTTTTTTAAAAAAACTTTTTTTTTTTTTTTTTTTTTAAAAAAACTTTTTTTTTTTTTTTTTTTTTAAAAAAACTTTTTTTTTTTTTTTTTTTTTAAAAAAACTTTTTTTTTTTTTTTTTTTTTAAAAAAACTTTTTTTTTTTTTTTTTTTTTAAAAAAAATTATCCTAGGAGAAAATTCATCAGACTAGGTTTTTTCTTTTGGTATCTTAGGAGAAAGATTCATCAAACTAAGACGTCTATCCTAGGAGAAAGTTCATTAGACTAGGTTTTCTATCTTAGGAGAAAGATTCATCCGACTAAGATTTCGACACTAGGAGAAAATTCATCGGACTAGGTCCTTTATATTTTTTTTGGTATCTTAGGAGAAAGATTCATTAGACTAAGATTTCATTTCTAGGAGAAAGTTCATCAGACTAGGTTTTCTATCTTAGGAGAAAAATTCACCGGACTAAGATTTCGATCCTAGGAGAAAGTTCATCAGACTAGGTTTTATTTTTTTGGTATCTTAGGAGAAAGATTCATCAGACTAAGATTTCTATCCTAAGAGAAAGTTCATCAAACAAGGTCTTCTATCTTAGGAGAAAGATTCATCAGACTAAGATTTCTATCCTAAGAGAAAGTTCATCAAACAAGGTCTTCTATCTTAGGAGAAAGATTCATCAGACTAAGATTTCGATCCTAAGAGAAAATTCATCAGACTAGGTCCTTTTATTTTTGGTTATCCTAGGAGAAAGATTCATCAGACTAAGATTTCGATCCTAAGAGAAAATTCATCAGACTAGGTCCTTTTATTTTTGGTTATCCTAGGAGAAAGATTCATCAGACTAAGACATTTATCCTAGGAGAAAAATTCATCAAACTAGGGTTTTTTTTATTATCTTAGGAGAAAGAATCATCAGACTAAGATTTTTATCCTAGGAGAAAGTTCATCAGACTAGTTCTTCTATCTTAGAAGAAAGATTCATCGGATTAAGATTTTTGTCCTAGGAGAAAGTTCATCAGACTAGATCTTCTATCTTAGGAGAAAAGTTCTTCGAACTAAGATTTTGATACTAGGAGAAAATTCATCAGACTAGGTCCCTTTTTTTGGTTATCTTAGGAGAAAGATTCATCAGACTAAGATTTTTGTCCTAGGAGAGAGTTCATCAGACTAGGTCTTCTATCTTAGGAGAAAGATTCATCGGACTAAGATTTCGATCCTAGGAGAAAATTCATCAGACTAGGTCCTCTTTTTTTGTTATCTTAGGAGAAAGATTCATCATACTACGATTTCTAATCCTAGGAGAAAGTTCATCAGACTAGGTCTTCTATCTTAGGAGAAAGATTCATCGGACTAAGATTTCGATCCTAGGAGAAAATTCATCAGACTAGGTCCTCTTTTTTTGTTATCTTAGGAGAAAGATTCATCATACTACGATTTCTAATCCTAGGAGAAAGTTCATCAGACTAGGTCTTCTATCTTAGGAGAAAGATTCATCATACTACGATTTCTAATCCTAGGAGAAAGTTCATCAGACTAGGTCTTCTATCTTAGGAGAAAGATTCATCAGACTAAGATTTTTATTGGGAGGAAAGTCCATCAGACTAGGACTTTTTATCCTAGGAGAAAAAACGTGAAGAGCAATGGAAAAATTTATGCACACGAACAAGACAAATAAAGGCAAAGATTTGAGAACTTCCCTTTGTCGACTCTTCTTTTTTTTCTTTTTTTTTTAGAACCAATTTCCTTGCACTGCTTTGTTCCTGTTTCAAACAAAGAAAATTTTGTCAGTTTTGAAAGTGGTGGTCAGTTTGTGGCCTTGAGTCCTGAGCAGCTCTGCTTTTGCTTAATCAACTTGAGTCGGTTTCAAGAGACTTTTGCTTTGCATCAATTCTGATTGTTTCACACTCAATACCATTTGTATTTGTGGCTCAGTCAGACCTATCCCAATTGGAGATCTTTGCTTAGGCGACCTTTTCTGATATCTTGAATGGCTTCTTGCCTTTTGGAGCAATTTGACTGTCATAGGGAATCACCAGTTATCTTTGCTTGCGCCAAGTAGGCTGACAAGGATCTTTCGGGGGGGGGGGAGGTTGTCTCTACATGAATCCTCAATGCATGTTGACTGTAACCTTGAATTGCTGGCCAAATTCACTTTTGTGCAACTGAAAAGCTGATAACAGATTTTGAAATCTTTTCTTACTTGTTTTGAGAAGGACTGACTCAGAATGAAGGACACAATGATGCAAAGAAACAAGTATTAATAAGCAATGCCCCTGTCGTAAGGACAGAAGGAAGAGAGTTCTTCTTCTTTTTTTATTATTATTTAATTTTGCAGTGACTAGCCTTAGTGATCATGACATGCATTTTGGACTCAGTCGCCCATCTATCAAGCTGATCAAATCTTCCTTTTCACCATTCTTATGACCTTTGAAGTCGGTCTTGTTCGTACTAATCCTTTGCATCAGCTTCACGACTCACTTTCGACTAGTGGTGCCCCGAGGGTTTTCACCAACAAGTCACTCTCATTTATTTATCTCTACTTACCATCGTCTTACAGTGCCCGTGAAGGTTTTCACTAGTAAGACTCTCTCTTTTTTTCTTTTCTTTTGCTTTCTTGGGTGAGCAACTTGACAGTGTTCTATGTCGCATAACTACTGTTGCTCATTGCACGCTTTTCTTGGCATTCCTGAAGGCATATCAGGAGGTCTTTATTTTGAAGGTTTTTGGATAAGGTTAGAAAGAAGGGTTGGCATGAAAGCTCAAAGTAGACTCAAACTGAGGGGTTGTAGACTTACAACTTTTGGAATCGACTCTTTCAAAAGTGAAATAAAATCTTTGCCCCAGTTTCAGATATTGGGGATTTTTGGAATTTTTTTTTAATTCTTTTTTGGTTGAGGGCTGCTTACGTGTTCCTTTTTTTTTAAAGGAATCAGGTCTAACGTAATTCAAACATCTGACCTAACTAATCTTTTTTTTTTCTTTCTTTTTTCTTTGTCCTTTTTTTTTTTTTGTATTTCATTTTTTTTTCTTTCTACTTTTTTTCTTCTTTTGTTTCAAAAGAAATTGCCTAAGCTTTTATTTTTTGAGGGCATGGACTTTGACTATTTTTTTCTTGCTTTTTTTCACTTGAACTATCTAAGATTTTCCCCAGTTTGTACTTGTAGACACGTAATTTTTTACCCTCTCCGAGATATTATACATTTTAGCGTTTAAATATTTAGTTTAGGTCTAATATCACCATTTTAACTCTTTTTGACTTTATTTTATCACGAAAAGCAGAAAATTACAAAAATAGTTTCATTAATATTTTATTGGAATACCATTTTACTAGGATCTTTATTTTTATATATAATCTTGAAAAAAAATACCAAAAATAGTTTCAGCTTTAATTTGTAATTTTATTTTAAATATAATAATTTATAAAATCAATTAAGGGTTATTTTATATTTTTAAAGTGAATATTAAATTAATTTTGTAGAATTTTTAAGCCCAAATTGAACTCTTGCAATTGGCCCAATTGTTAAAAGCCCAATAGAAGAGCACTATTCATCTTCTTCTTCCCTAACCATATAACCCTACACCCTAATACACATTGAAGGGGGCTTACACATTTTTAGACCATATCAGCTGTACCCCTCCTCTACAAGCCCCACCATCTCTGCCAGCAACGCCGGCCTCCGCCGCCAACCCTTTTGCCGCCAAACGACCACCCTAAACCACTGCCGCCTCACTACCACCCCAGAACCAGCCGACTCCCTCTCTCTCCTTGCCCCGTCGCCTAACACAGCAAAAACACGCTCATCTTCTCAACCAAGAGTCGTCTGCCATTTCCCCCTCACAACGCCGCCGCCTCCCACCAGATACAAACTCACCGGAAAACTCATTAAAACCGGCGAGTTCATTCTCCATAATCTCATCTCCCCATTTTCCAAACCATCATCCACCAGCCGCCGTCGACCTCCCTCACCGGAATCCCTCAAATCTGCCGCTCTTCACCATCCCTCTCGTTCTTACTTATTCAAACTCGGCTGCGTAGATGGCAGCGCCTTCGTAGTCATACACGCACACAACATAGACATAGGGGGAAAGGCTTGGGAAATTTATGGGCAGAATCTAGGAAAAATGAGTTTCGAGGTCGTCGAAGGTTGTAGCTTGATGTTTTTGGGAAGATTCACGGTTCCATCGAAGGTCGATGTCCAAGGTTCCTATCTTAGAACATTTTCTGATTCAAGAGTTGAAGTTCCCTCTAATCTCCCCGACTTTTGAACCCGTTATTTGATTTTCTTGGTGTTGTTTTGAGATCTTGCTGTTATTCCTATTCTGAGATTTTGTTGTTCATGATCCGTTTTCTATGACATTAAAATCTTGACTAACGTGAATTTTTTGGGATAATCTTTGTTAATTGTTAAGCTTAGGATTTTACTTTTCTTAGTAAGAATTTAGTAAAGACTTTAAAATTAGCAGTCAAGTTTTGTTCAATAGAAGTAGATAAACAGAATTGAGTTGTCTTTCTCTCGTAGGATTAGTAATTGATCTAGTTTCATAGATTGTCTTTTAGAATCTAAAACTAATATTAGAGCTAGTATTGAATGGAAATTAAGTTATCGTCGTGTTCTTCATATGAATGAAGAGTAGTGTTATGTTTATCTTGTTATTTTAATTTTATTTCCTATCGTTAGGAGCATATTAGGCCGACCACACTTGGGTAAGAAAATCTTAGGTCTTTTATTTCATTTTTATTCGAGGAGAGAGGTCGTCCCTTTAGTTAAATTTATCCGGGGAATGCCCCGAAGACTTTGTATATATCTTTTATCATGGGTATGCCCCGTAGTATCTGTATTTGGAGACCAAAAGTAGAATTTGTAGTATTTTTATTTTTAGTTTCAGTTTTATTTTCCTTTTATTAGGTGGGGACGACCTCGAGCCTCTTGTGTGTTTATTTTTCCTTTTGTGTTTTTGTACTTCAATTTGAATATTCATTAAAGCCAACTTGATCGAGTACGCAACCGTGATTTTCAAGGGACTCGAGGAATGCCTAACACCTTCTCCCCGACTCAAATGAACCCCTTATCCGAATCTCTGGTGCAGACTTAGTTTAAGAGTCAAATGTGTTTTGAAGGTAAATTGTTATATTTTTAAAATGGCGGCATGTCACATCGAAACCAAAGTCAGGTGGCGACTCTGAGTTAATCCTTTAAAGCACAAAATTTTGTCACTTTCAAAATTGAAAAACCCTTTCGAACTTTGCTAAACCTTTTTATTTATTTTAAGAGGGTTAAGTGAGGTTTTGTTAAAAAAAGAGGTGTGACATCTCTGGCGACTCTGCTGGGGACTTGCAGGTTCGAGCTACTACTAGATCTTGTTGGCTTTTTAGGATATTCGGTTGAGGTTTTTTATGTGTTTTCTTTGCTTTATTTGATTTTTATTTTTGTTTATGTCTTTCTATTATTTTCTAGTTATTTATCTATTTACAATTTTCCCTTTATGTTACTGCTTTATAAATTGTCAATATTTGCATATCCCTGGGTCTTCTTTCTGCAACAAGTCTTACGGAGTACGTTTGAGCGTACACGGACTTTTCTTTGAGTCACCTGTGTCTTTAGGGGAGTGGCGTGGGAGCGTGGAGTGGGCGGACAGCTAGAGCAGCCGACATCGACCACGTGCTGCCCTGAATTGCCTTGTCTAGTGAACCTTCAACCTTAGGTCAGCCTTTAGGTCATGCTTATTTGCATCATATCATTTATACTTAGCAGGGATCGGTCCCAGGCACCATGTCCCTTTGTAGGAGGCCTATCCAAATTATGTTAGAGGGGGCCCGTGACCCAAAAAAGTATTTAATCATCCCCATGTGCTACATGTTGCAATTTCAAGGGTAATTGGGTCATTTGGCGGACCAATGATCATTTGAGGGTAAAATGAAAATGAAAAGTGGTGAGGTGTAAAAATGAAGCAAGTAACAGTTTTTGTTTCTTCTTTCACAATTTTCCTTTTTTCAAGAAAAAGACAAAAAAAATGAAAATGAAAAAGCCAAAAAGATTTTACACTTTCCCATAATTTTCCAAAAATCAAAAAAAAGAGAAAAAGAAAATCCAAAAAAGATTTTGCACTTTCCATCATTTTTCAAAAACCAAAAAAAAGAGAGAAAAAGAAAATCTAAATTTTTTACATGTTTCATCATTTTTCAAAAAGACAAAAAATACGTTTTTTTCATATTTGTGTTTTTCTTTATAAAAATTATCTTTCATATCCAATCTGCCCGAACCACGCAAACCTGATTCTCGTTTTTCGGGGCGGGATACATAGGCAGCCCACATAGGGTCCGGTCTTCTTAGTGTGTCTTAGGTTCTTGGCTTCGTGGGGTCTTAGCTAAATCTTGTACGTTTAGCCACATTTGGCCACATAGGTTGTTTTTGCAAAATAAGGTTATTTTCTCAAAGTGGCTTGTTATCCAATGTCTTAGAGCTCTAAATCTACAACAAGTTTTCCTCTTAGTTTTAAGGTCCATTCCTATTGAATTTGCATATCTAGCCACTTTTGGCCAAATCAACCATTCTTGCAAATAAGTCATTTTCGCAAAGGAGGTTCAATGACCCATGTCTTAGGATATTCAGTTCACAACTAGGTGTCATATTACCTTAAGGCCCGTCCTTTTGAGTTTGCATCTTTAGCCACTTCTGGCCATATCGGTCATTTTTGTAAAATTGATCATTTCTGCAAAGTAATTTCTAGGGCCATGATTATTGGGAGTTTGAAGTCATATGAGATTTAGTGAAGTATTCTCATGTCTTTGAGGTCACTTTTGTTGAGTTTTGCATTAATAGTCATCCTTTACCAATAAGTCATTTTGCAAAAATAGCTCATGCATGCCTTGCATGTGTCCAATAGGAGGTGTATTTAGTCACTGATCTCTTTAGTCTTATTTTTCTCATTCAGGTATGGATACATGTGCCACAGCTCGAGCATGACAGATACCCA
Source organism: Nicotiana undulata (assembly GCA_005239495.1). Classification (NCBI taxonomy): domain Eukaryota; kingdom Viridiplantae; phylum Streptophyta; class Magnoliopsida; order Solanales; family Solanaceae; genus Nicotiana; species Nicotiana undulata. The sequence continues at coordinate 22,829 of ML277386.1, forward strand.
GGACTATTTTAGCCAAGCTCGTGCATACACGAGCTGCTTGAAGAAACTTTTTATTTTTGAGTCTATATCGTGTTGTCTTTTAATTTTTAGTCTTGTACAGTAGTATCGAGTTTGTCAGTCTAGTTAATATTGTCGTGTCTTTTGTTATAGTACTACTTGTTTTGTATTTGAAAAATCCAAAAAGATTTTTGTTTTTAATTATTTTATCCATTATTTTCCCAGAACTACGCTTGGTCTGATTCATGTGGAATATGGTACGTAGGTAACCTACATAGGGTTCGATCAAATCATTTTTAAAATTTAAAAAAATATATAAAATGAAAAGAAAAAGAGAGAATGAATTGTGGGACGTGAGGGTGAGAGAAAGAAACTGGTGATGAGTAAAAGAAAAGATGGGAAAGAAATGAGCAAATCAAGGAGAGAAGGAAGGGCAAGGAGAGTAAAATCGGGATGATGCCATATGACCCTACGACCCTCAAAGCCATTTTAGAACCGTTAATTGTTGCTAGGTGCATTGCACACAATGTGATATTATTAATGTAAATGCCCTAACGCTAACACGGTGGCTTTGTTCTGTTTTTCCCTATTTACTGATTCATGATTTCAGGAAGGTGGTTAGTTTGTTGGCATCCTGGCAAGTCATCCCTACAACACTAGGTCAAAGCGCCAGACAACCATGACTACTAAAGAAGTAGACACGGGAGTTGTGGACCCGCCAAGGGAAATTGTTGAATCAAAATCGGAGTTGAAATAGGAACTCAGTAGGGTAAAGCATCATATGGCGGAGATGTATCAGGACTGGGTTAGGGGACACCCTCCACCTTCATTTCCTACCAGTTACACAGAAAACCCTGCTTCCACCACTATCCCAAGCCCAAATGCCCAATACCCTTGACCTTTCCCCACAACACGCACCAGGCTTTACCCCTTACCACTCCTACCCCGGCAAATCGTCCCAAACTTTTCATGCCCTACCAACCAAAACAACCACATACCCTGCTCCAATATCTGCTCCTATTTTGTACCCCTTCCACAAGATACCCTTCACCAATCCTCTTGTGAGCCTGCGTTCCAAGCTTCAGATACCCAATATTATGCTCTCGAACCCACCTTCAAAGTCCCAGATCCTTACTCGTATACTCCTCACTTTGAGCCTCATGTTGAAACTGAGAAACCACCCAAGAACGTGGAGCAAGAGGGGATATTCAGGAAAGTAAAGAGTTTGGAGAAATTATTGAGAAATATGCAAGGGTTAGGAAGCCGGGTGAGTGTGGCTTATAAGGATTTGTGTTTGTTCCAGGATGTCCAGCTGCCTGCCGGGTTCAAGATGCCCAAGTTTGACTTGTATGACGGACATGGGGATCCTATAGCTCACCTGAGAGATTATTGCAGTAAAATGAGAGGCGTCCGGGGGAAAGATGAATTACTGATGGCGTACTTCAGTCAAAGTCAGAGTGGGGCAGCTTTAGAATGGTACACCCGCCAGGACGCTAACATGTGGTATACATGGGATGATATGGCTCAAGCTTTTGCTCTGGATTTTCAGTGCAATATAGACATTGTCCCAGACCGCTTATCTCTGACCAAGGTGGAAAAGAGGCCTAATGAGAGCTTTAGTGAATATGGGTTCCGATGGAGGGAGCAAGCTGCACGAGTTAATCCTCCAATGGAAGAAGATGAGAAGGTTAAATACTTTCTTCAGGCCCTGGAACCCAGTTACTATGTCCATTTGATCTTTGCCATTGGTAAGCCTTTTAATGATGTGGTGAAAATGGGAGAAATGGTAGAAGATGGGCTGAAGTCAAGCAAGATCGTGAGCTATTCTGCTTTAAAAGCCACAACACAGGCAATTCAGAACGACACAAGAAGCTCGCTGGGTTAGAAGGAACATGATGATGTTTCAATGGTTGTCTCAGGATCTCGACCCCGACCTCAACCCCAAACCTATCCCCGAGCTCCACATAATCCTCCTCGGTATTATCGTCCATACAATGTTCAGTCATTTGTTCAACCACTGGGTCACTCCTCATGGAAAGCACCAGCACCACAAAATACTCGTTGGCCTTCACAACATTTTCGAGCACCCAATAACCCTAGAAAACAGGGGCATATTAGTTTCACGCCAATTAGAGAATTCTACACAAGCTTGTTTGAAAAGTTGAAACATTCTGGCATGATTGAGCCGCTCCTTGGCTATACCCCGGACCCATATGCAAAAGGTTTTGATCCCACTGTACGGTGCATATACCACTCTAATGTCCAAGGGAATAGCATTGAAGATTGTCATGCTTTGAAGAGGGAAATAGAAAGAATAATTGTAGTCCAAAGCAGTAATACCCCAAGTGTCACACATAATCCTCTACAAGTACATGACAACGTACAAATTGTTGGGACGGTTTGCAATGACGAAAGGTTGGTCGAAGGAGTCAATGAGCCGCTTGGTGAAAATAATATGATTGAAGTTGGTGAAGGACCCAGCAATTTTGATGTGGGACTCAGTGGCTAAGATGTCGAGCTTGGTGATTAGAAAGACACTCCTTTCTTTGTTAACCAACAAGGAGTTTTGGTGGTTCATTTTGTTGTCATTTCTGTCGTGTGGATTATTTCAGGGTTGTAATCTGGATGTGGTCTTGTGGCTCAAACCCTTCTTCTTCTTATTTTTCCTAGTTTGTTTTATTGTAGTAATTCATCTAGTGTTATCTAGGATTGTTCCAGGGTTGTAACCCATGTCTATTTTTCTTGTTTTGTTCAAACCCCTTTTCACCATCTGTCTAATGCAATCTCCCATTTTCTATTAGTGCTAGTCAAGTTTTGTTTAGGTCATTTTTCCTTTTACAGTTTTTTTTTTCATGATGACTCTGGTGGCATGACATGCACACATAGTTCTCAGCCTGGTCTTGAAAGTTAGTTTAATCATGAAGCAATTAAACACAGTTTTGAATATGAGAAAATGATACATTTGAGGAAACAAGTAAGGATTCACGCATTCTGAAATAATCTGAAGCTTGAACTAAGTGAAACTGAGGCAGTTAGTCTGAGAAATTGAGAGGTTAATGAGAGCATACAATAAGGGAATGTCTCTCAAGCAGTTTGTGGTAGATCAGTCAGCGATGAAATGCATTCTTCCACATCAAGATAAAGTTGAGTCAAGCTTGCTTCGGACTGGAAAGAGTTATTCATTGGAACAAAGGTATTGCCCATCGGCACTTTCTGTTTGAGTTGATGCCATCAATAGATACTATGTATGATTTCTTTGCTTATCTTTAATTGCATGCTTGTACCTGGCATTTTTAAAGTTTGGTATGACGAAGGCATTTTATTCTGCTATCCCAAAACACTTTTATCTTTTGCTACCCCTTTTGAGCCTTGATGTGTTTTGTTTCATACCCCTCTTTTGGAATCAGAAGTAGAGTTACGAACTAGAAAGGAAAAGAAAAAAGAGAAAAGAAGAAAAAATAAGAGAAAAAAAGAAAAAAAGAAAGAGAAAAAGAAAGAAAAACAACAAAATAATCCAACTTCAGGTTGGAACTACGTTCGACCTGATTCCTTTTAAGGATACGTAGGAAGTCTTACTCTAAGGTTCGGTCCCATTAAAACAAAAATCCAAAAAAAAGAAAAAAGAAAAAAAATCAAAAAACAATTCCCCATACCAAGAAACTGGGGCAGAAGTTTTAATTTTGGCCAAAAGATCTGATTTCAAAAGTTGTAATTTTTAACCCATTGATCTTAAATTATTTTGAGCCTTCATGCCACCCTTTCTTTTCAACCCTGTCCAAAAGCCTACATTACAGCCCAAAGAAATACCTTCTGACTAATCTTTGAGGATGCCAAAGCAAGTGTGTGAGTGAAAGTATGATTTTCTCGAATTATGGGTAATACCTTGTTCTCAGCACAAAGAGAGAAAATGATAAAATGAGAGAGTCTTATTGGTGAAAACCCTTAGGGGCACCATAAGGCAACGGTGAGTTGAGAGAAAGAGCAAAATGAGAGAGGCTTGATGGTGAAAACCCTTCGGGCACTACAAGTCGAATAAGGATCGTGAATCAGATAGGTTGATCAGAGCATTGAAGCCCAGTTTCACGGCACAGAGGTATAACAAGAGTGGAACACTAGACTTGCTTGACAGATTAGGCTGCTCAATCCAAAAATGCATGTCATAGTCGTTAGAGCCGGTGTCCACATGTGATAAGTTTCTACTTTGTAATTTTCTTGTTTGATATCATGTCTTTCCATTGTCCCTTACTTTGTTCCTCTTGTTTTATTCAAGTCCTCTTTTGAGTCAGTTTGGTCAGAACAAGTGAGAAATGACTTCAAAATTTACTACCAGCTTTCCAATTGCACAGAGCGGAATCTGGCCAATAAATCAAAGCGGCATAAGTCAGGAAAGAACAATATGCGCACTGATTTGATAACGATCTACGTGCTTTGGGATTCATGTGAAATGCAAAGGTTCAGTAAATGTCAGTTCATGAGCAATACATTCAGGTATAAGGTATTGGGCTTGAACAGATCAGAGGTATTTTCAATGATAAGGGTTGACAGAGAAAGTGGTTAACCAATAACAAGCAATGTCTTTCAAGTGGAAATTAAAGTTATCATGGCAACTGAAGGAGAAAAAACCCTCAAGGTCAAGTCCACAAACTAACCACCAAGTTTAAACTCACAAGTTTTTCTTTGTCTGAAACAGGGGTGAAGACTATGTTCATATCAAAGCTTGAATTTTTCAGGTGTAATGCCTCAATTCTGCTTATGCAAAGGTTATTGAGAAGTTTCACCCCCTAGGAGACGCACTTCCTAGTATGGGTCTTCAAGCTATATGATGTTTTAGGAGACACACTTCCTAAATTGAGATCTTTCAAGTTATGTTTTGTTTTAGGAGACGCACTTCCTAAATTGAGTTTTCATTCCGGAGACGCACTTCCTAGTCTGTGTTTTTCAGGTTATATTGTTTAGGAGATGCACTTCCTGAATTGTGATTTTACCCCTAGGAGACGCACTTTCTAGTGTGGGACAATCAGGTCATGTTTTTGTTCCTAGGAGACGTACTTCCTAGTTTGAGTCATTGAAGTTTTACCCCTAGGAGACGCACTTCCTAGTCTGGGTCTTTGAAGTCATATTTTGTTTAGCAAACGCACTTCCTAAATTGAGATTTTACCCCTAGGAGACGCACTTCCTAGTTTTCGGTCATTTAAGTTCATTCCTAGGAGACGCACTTCCTAGTTCGAGTCAGTGAAGTTTCACCCCTATGAGACGCACTTCCTAGTTTTCAGTCATTTAAGTTCATTCATAGGAGACGCACTTCCTAGTTAGAGTCATTAAAGTTTCACCCCCTATGAGACGCACTTCCTAGTCTGGGTCTTTCAAGATATACTTTTAGGAGACGCACTTCCTAAATTGAAATTTCACCCCTAGGAGACACATTTCCTAGTTTGGGTCATTAAGGTTTTACTCTTAGCAGACGCACTTGCTAGTCAAACATTCTTGGTTTTACTCACAAGATATGCACATCCTAATCGAGTCTTTAGTTTTGTTCTCATCATTGCATCAGTAACATAAGTGGTTTACAGTTTTGCTAATAACTCATAAGTCTCCCGAGTGCAAACTGGGGCAGAAAATTTTGTTTGTTTTGTTGTTTTGATTGCAGGCACCCACCTGAAGAACGAGGGAATACATTTCAAGTCAAGTCATCAGACGCCCACCTGGAGAACGAGGGAATCCATTTCAAAGATAAGTCATCAGGCGCCCACCTGGAGAACGAGGGAATACATTTCAAGTCAAGTCATCAGGCGCCCACCTGGAGAACGAGGGAATACATTTCAAGTTAAGTCATCAGGCGCTCACCTGGAGAACGAGGGAATTCACTTCAAGTTAAGTCATCAAGCGCCCACCTAGAGAACGAGGGAATTCATTTCAAGTTAAGTCATCAGGCGCCCACCTGGAGAACGAGGGAATTCATTTCAAGTTAAGTCATCAGGCGCCCACCTGGGGAACGAGGAAATTCATTTCAAGTTAAGTCATCAGGCGCCCACCTGGAGAACAAGGGAGTTCATTTCAAGTTAAGTCATCAGGCGCCCACCTGGAGAACGAGGGAATTCATTTCAAGTTAAGTCATTAGGCGCCCACCTAGAGAACGAGGGAATTCATTTCAAGTTAAGTCATCCGGCGCCCACTTGGAGAACGAGGGAATCCATTTCAAGTTAAGTCATCAGGCGCCCACCTGGAGAACGAGGGAATTCATTTCAAGTTTTAAGTCAGTAGCAGGAGCCCACCTGGATAACAAGGGAGGTCATTTCAAATTTCAATTCAAGTCAGAAGTAGCAGAAGCTTGCCTCAAGAATGTGAGCCGGTAGTTCGAGATGCACAACAAGACTGTAGAAGATTCAAGACAAGAAGTAGACATGATCTTGTGTTTTTCTTTTATTTTTTGAAGTAATTTTTCCTTTTATTTTTTATGTAATAATAGGGCCGCGGGACGGAACCTCGACGGCACCTCAATCGGCTCTCCACCTCGGTATACTCCGTCACTCTTCCTACCTCTGAACTACACGTGGCCTGATTCCTTTATAGCCAAGGATATGTAGGCAGCTCAGATACCAGGGCTCGGTCGCATTCTCCTTTCTTTAAGTTTTTCGGTCCCTCTAAATAAGGGTCGGGTCAAAACCCTGCCTAGTCGTTCTTTGTCTGAAAACTCTTCGTGTTTCCAATCAAAGAGGGGCAATTGTAGACACATAATTTTTTACCCTCCCCGAGATATTATACATTTTAGCGTTTAAATATTTAGTTAGGTCTAATATCACCATTTTAAGTCTTTTTGACTTTACTTTATCACAAAAAGCAGAAAATTACAAAAATAGTTTCATTAATATTTTATTGTAATACCATTTTACTAGGATCTTTATTTTTATATATAATATTGAAAATAAATACCAAAAATAGTTTCAGCTTTAATTTGTAGTTTTATTTTAAATATAATAATTTATAAAATCAATTTAGGGTTATTTTATATTTTTTAAGTGAATTTTAAATTAATTTAGTAAGATTTTTAAGCCCAAATTGAACTCTTGCAATTGGCCCAATTTTTAAAAGCCCAATAGAAGAGCACTATTCATTTTCTTCTTCACTAACCATATAACCCTACACCCTAATACACATTGAAGGGGCTTACACATTTTTAGACTCTATCAGTCGTACCCCTCCTCTACAAGCCCCACTATCTTCGCCAGCCCTTTTGCCGCCAAACGACCACCCAAAACCACTGCCGCCTCACTACCACCCCAAAACCAGCCGACTCCCTGTCTCTCCTTGCCCCATCGCTTGACACAGCACAAACACGCTCATCCCCTCAACCAAGAGTCGTCTGCCATTTTCCCCTCACAACGCCGCCGCCTCCCACCAGATACAAACTCGCCAGAAAACTCATTAAAATCGGCGAGTTCATTCTCCATAATCTCGTCTTCCCATTTTCCAAACCATCAGCCACCAGCCGTCGTCGACCTCCCTCGCCGGAATCTCTCAAATCTTCCGCTCTTCAACATCCCTCTCGTTCTTACTTATTCAAACTCGGCCACGTAGATGGCAGCGCCTTCGTAGTCATACACGCACACAACATAGACATAGGGGGAAAGGCTTGGGAAATTTATGGGCAGAATCTGAGAAAAATGAGTTTGAGGTCGTCGAAGGTTGTAGCTTGATGTTTTCGGGCAGATTCACGGTTCCATCGAAGGTCGCTGTCCAAGGTTCCTGTCTTAGAACATTTTCTGATTCAAGAGTTGAGGTTCTATCTAATCCCCCCGACTTATGAACCCTTTATTTGCTTTTCTTGGTGTTGTTTTGAGATCTTGTTGTTAATTGATGGATGTTATTCCTATTCTGAGATTTTGTTGTTCATGATCTGTTTTTTATGACATTAAAATCTTGACTAACGTGAATGTTTTGGGATAATATATGTTAATTGTGAAGCTTAGGATTTTACTTTTCTTAGTAAGAATTTAGTATCAGTTATTTTGATAAAAAATATATATAAACAAAGAGTTTAAAATTAGCAGTCAAGTTTTGTTCAATAGAAGTAGATAAACAGAACTGAGTTGTCTTTCTCTCGTAGGATTAGTAATAGATCTAGTTTCATAGATTGTCTTTTAGAATCTAAAACTAATATTAGAGCTAGTATTGAATGGAAATTAAGTTATCATTGTGTTCTTCATATGAATGAAGAGTAGTGTTATGTTTATCTTGTTATTTTAATTTTATTTCCTATCGTTAGGAGCATATTAGGCCGACCACACTTGGGTAGGCAAATCTTAGGTCTTTTATTTCATTTTTATTCGAGGAGAGAGGTCGTCCCTTTAGTTAAATTTATCCGGGGAATGCCCCCAAGACTTTGTATATATCTTTTATTCGGGGTATGCCCCGTAGTATCTGTATTTGGAGACCAAAAGTAGAATTTGTAGTATTTTTATTTCTAGTTTCAGTTTTATTTTTTTTATTAGGTGGGGACGACCTCGAGCCTATTGTGTGTTTATTTTTCCTTTTGTGTTTTTGTACTTCAATTTGAATATTCATTAAGCCAACGTGACCGAGTACGCAACCGTGATTTTCACGGGACTCGGGGAATGCCTAACACCTTCTCTCCGAGTCAAATGAACCCCCTTATCCGAATCTCAAGTGCAGACTTAGTTTAAGAGTCAAATGTGTTTTGAAGGTAAATTGTTATTTTAAAAAAACGGTGACCTGGCACATCGAAACAAAAGTCAGGTGGCGACTCTGAGTTAATCCTTTAAAGCACGAAATTTTGTCACTTTCAAAATTGAAAATGTGATGACCCAAAAGGTCATCCTAAGTAATTCTAGTTAAATCTGTGTTTCGAGGCCCCGAAAGCCTCCGTTAATCTCACCTTGATATGCGTGCGCAGCGCGGGCGTGTAGCTGGGAAGTCTTTATGTTGAAATTCGATGAAAATGGAATTTTATGATAATTAAATGAATAAAGTTTACTTTGGTCAATATTCTTGGTAAACGGACCCAGACCCGTGATGTGACGATCCCGGAGGGTCCGTAGCAAGATATGGGACTTGGGCGTATGCCGGAATCGAATTCCGAGGTCCCAAGCCCGAGAAATGAATTTTTAAAGAAAATTGTTTTCTGAAAATAATAAAGGATTTTGAAAATGAATAATTATGTGAAAACTGTGTTACCGGGACCGTATTATGGCTCCGGAGCCCGAAACAGGTTTATTATATGTTATTTGTCTTATCTGTGAAATTTGGTGTAAAACGGATTTGAAATGACGTGTTTCGGATTAAAATTGGAAAAAAGTTAAGCTTTATGAAGTTTTAAGAAATTTCTATGAGTTTTGAGGTTTAATTCCTTGTTTTGATGATATTTTGATGATTTAAAAGCTTGAACAAGTCCGTATGATATTTTGGGAGTCGTGTGTGGTCTTGGTTTTGAGATCCGAGGGCTCGGGTGAGTTTCGGATAGCTAACGGGGTGAGTTAAAGTGTAAAAATCTGGTGTAATTGCATTTTGCTGGTGTCAGTTCCATTACTCTATGTGATCGCATTGATTGGTCCGTGATCGCCTTCGTGCCTGGGAGTAGACTGTTACACTATGCGATCGCATAGCACCCTCCGCGATCGCATAGTGTATTAGGCGGGTATGGGGAGCCGGGGGGGAAGTACTCTCTGCAGTCGCAGCTTCTCCTTTGCGATCGCATAGTGAAGAGGCAGTATACCTGTGCGATAGCAATAGTCATTCCGCGATTGCAGTGCACCCAGTCTTGGACTCTATGCGATCGCATCCCTTCTTCCGCGATCGCATAGAGATATTTCGCCCAGTCGTTTTTTTTAAGTCCCAAAACAGAATTATTTCGGGATTTCTCCCATTTTTCACAACCCTTCTTCTTCCACAACCCACCTAGGCGATTTTTGAAGAACTTTTCCTCCATAACTCCATAGGTAAGTGTTATTAACATCATTTTCTCTTGTTTTCATCAATCAATCACTAGAATCTAGGCCTAAAATCCAAGAATCAAAGTAGAAATTAGGGGTTTTGGGTAGAGTTAGGTTTTGGGAAATTTTGGGTAACTCAACGCCAATTTGGGGTCGTATTTCAAAATAAATTACATATTCTAACTCGTGGGGGTAGGGGTAAACGGGTTTTGGTCCGAGCCTCGTGTTTGGACCAAGCGGGCCCGGGGTCGAATTGTGGGATTTTTGGAAGAATGTTGGGAATTGTATATTTAGGCTACGGGATTGTGTTATTGAGTATTTATTGATATTATTGAATTAATTATGCCTAGATATCGTTGTTTCGGAGTCGGATTCTAAAGGAAAAGCGGTGTTAGAGGGTTGATTGCTATATTTTGGACCCGAGGTAAGTGTCTTGCCTAACTTTGGTGAGGGATTAGGTATTGTATGTTATGTGTTATGTGTCTATCATGTTCAATGTATAGGTGAGGTGACGAGTACCTATACATTGTGAGTATAGCATGCACGTGAGTCTATTTTGATAAAATTTAGTTATTTCTTCAATGTTCATTATATTACGTGATTGCCTCTACTTGAGAAGTTGATTGTGGTTGATGTACTGGTTGTAGAGATTATGAAATGTTGGTTCAATTGAGAATCCAAGTACGCAGTATATATATTGAGTTGGTTGGTTATAGTTGAGACCCTTGTCGGGCATTTATTGAGATATTAACTGATATTTTCCCCTTGCCGGGTGATTTGAACTGTATTTTTCCACTATGCTGCATTCCTTGTCATACACATTGTCTTGCATTGGTGAGGAAGAGAGTAAAAGTACGAAGGGTGATGTCGTGCCATATTTTTACATTGATTACCTCATATCATGCATAGTGAGGAAGAGAGTAAAAACACGAAGGGTGATGTCGTGCCATGTTTACATTCATTGAAAGCACGAAGGTTAACGCCGTGCCATATTTACATTCATTGAAAGCACGAAGGTTAATATCCTGCCATGTTTACATTCATTGAAAGCACGAAGGTTAATGACGTGCCATATTTACATTCATTGAAAGCACGAAGGTTAATGTCGTGCCATGTTTACATTCATTGAAAGCACGAAGGTTAATGTCGTGCCATGATTACATTGATTACATCATACATTCCATTGGTGAGGAAGAGAGTAAAAGCACGAAGGGTGATGTCGTGCTATGTTTTTACATTGATTACATCATATCATGCATTGGTGAGAAAGAGAGTAAAAGCACGAAGGGTGATGTTGTGCCATTGTTATCATTCAGACATTTACATTCATTCTTTATCATTCTCCGCTAAATTGTTTCTTATCCTATTTGGTGTTACTTAACTGCTCTATCTTATTGTTTCCCCTTTATCTGCTCTCGTGCCCCTATATGATTGTTATTTTCCTTGCCCTTGTTATCTGTATTACGCGTTGTAGAATAGGACAGGTGAACACTATTGCTAAATCTAGCCTCGTCACTACTTCGGCCGAGGTTAGGCTCGGCACTTGCTCAGTACATGGGGTCGGTTGTAATGATACTACACTACACTTCTCAATGTTGTGCAGATCCCGCATCCGGACCCAGTGGACTACTCTGAGGGAGTCACCTTCAGTCCACACCGAGCTTCAAGGTATACCGCTGGCGTTCGTGGACCTTGGAGTCTCTCTTGCGTATTAGTCCTCCATTTTTCTTCTATAGTTCTAAAGACAATATTGTATTTCTTCCAGACTGTTGTATTTAGTAATCAGTAGATAGTCTGTGAGTTGTGACACCCCGATTTTGGGATTATGCGACGTTGTATATTTTACTATTTCATTGTGCATTTTCAGATTACTATTACACTTCTGCTGTAAGAATTTGAAGTAAATGTTATTTACGTTGAGCTTTGAAAGGTTTTTCCTTTATTACTGTTAAATTGGATTTTGCATACGTTGGCTTGTCTAGCGGGTTCAACGTTAGACGCAGTCACGGCCTGAAGGGTGGGATTTCGGGTCGTGACAGAAAAACCCTTTCGAACTTTGCCTAACTTTTTTATTTATTTTAAGAGAGTTAAGTGAGGTTTTGTGGAAAAAAAGGGGTGTGACAGTACTCTTGGGGTATGGACTTTTTTGTTTTTTTTGTTTACTCTTGACTCTAAACTTGATTCCAAAAGAGGGTGGTCAAAGAAAATAACACAGGCTCAAAAGGGGTAACAAAGGGTATAAAGTGTTTGGATAGCAGAAAAAGGGCATCCTAGCCTCGAGAATGCCAATCATGTAAACCCTTCAAAATCACGACATTGATGAACATGTTGCTTTCTGGGTCTTTTTCAGTGTAAAGTTCTATGAACTATACTTTCCTCGCAGTGAATGACCCTTGTCAATTTGGGTGATTTTTCTTGGGTTTTATCTTGATGTAGAAGATGTATTTTGTCACTAAACTGGTCCATTTCAAGTTGTCTGGAATACACCTTCTTTTGAAAACAGTTTTTATCTTTTAGTGCTAAACAGACTTCAACCCGTCTGATCATCCTTAAGTCGGATCTTCTTAATAATTCAAAATGTGGAGATCTTTAACAATTATGAGCATGACTGCTTTTGTTCCACGTAAACTTGACTCATGCTTATTTTTCAAATGTTTTATGTCTCTATTCATCTTCAAAAGTGTCTCTTTCCCACTTATCAAGTTTAAGACTAAATCCGTTTTCTAAATCTGGCCGAAAATTTTGCATGCATGTCATGTCACTAGAACTAGCGTGAAAAGAATATGCACAAAATGACTGACTGCTCTTTTTCTTTAAGTGAATAAAGGATAGAAGGGTTAGATAACACAAAAGAAGAAGAAAAGAAGACAAAATAAGCTATCATGGCTAAAAGAGGAGTGACTTTTCAGTTGCTAAGCGATACCAGCCACAGACTTGCACATTAGCATTACTATGGCAATAGACTATTTTTATTATTATGGATTCAACACTCAAATTTTGACTTTTGATCAAACTGTTCCCCATTTTGGCTGTCAGATTTCAGGATTGACAACATAGAAATTTTCACAGTAACTAATTTGCCAAAGAACTTGGACGACTTCTCATGTCTGCCCATCATCAAATCATCCCGAGCAGGCCATATCCTATTGCTCAAATCTGGTAGAGTCATCCCCACATCTACCTCCATTTTTAATTTCCACTGCCAACTCGCCTACTTGCGTTTTGTGACTTTAGATCAACGATAGTGGTGCTTGTTTCATTACAAACCAACAAACCGATCACCTTTAATGGGCTTTTATTTATTAAAAAAATACGCATGTTAGAATAATCACTCTTCTTTTTATTTCTTTTCTCTTTTTCTCTCTCTCTCTCTTTTTTAAACAATTCGATCGAACCTGATGTGGGTTGCCTACATATCATGCGGGAACATGAATCAGATCTTGCGTAGTTCAGGAAGATTGGGAATAAAGTAAATAACCTACTTAACTCTTTTATTTTCTTTTGAATTTCTTTTTATTTTTTTTGAATTTCCGAAAGGACTTTTAAAGAAGAAAGAAAATATTTTTTTGTTTTTCTTTTGGATTTCGCTTTTTTTTTCTGGAACTTCGAAAGAAAAACTTCTAAAGAAGAAAGAAAATATTTTTGGATTTTTGGACTTTTATTTTGAATTTATGAAAGAAATACTTCTAAAGAAAATATTTTTAAATTTTTGAATTTGTTTTTTTTTTTCTTTTTTCCATTTTTTTCAAAACTTTTTGAAAGAAATATTTCTAAAGAAGAAAGGAAAAAAAAATTGGATTTCGGATTTTTATTGAATTTTTGGGGACAAAAGATCTAAAAAAAGGTAGAAAATATTTTTTTTGGATTTGATTTGATTTTCTTTTCGAAAGAAGGACTTCTAAAATGAAAGAATATATTTTTTTGGTTTTAAATCTTGTTATTTGGGATTTTCTAAGGAAAAACTTTTAAAGAAGTAATTAAAGAAATTTTTGCTTTTTGAAAATTGGGGTATCAAAGAAAGACTTTTCTAAAGGATGAAGTAAAGGAAAATATTTTTTGGATTTTTTAGTTTTGGTTTTGTTTTTTTTTTTTTAATCTTTTTTTTAAAGGAAAGACTTCCAAAGAAAAAAAGAACTTTTTTTGCATTTCTGGTTTTTTTATTTATTGAATTTTGGGAAAAGACTTCTAAAAAAAGGTAGAAAATATTTTTTTGGATTTTGATTTGATTTTCTTTTCGAATGAAAGACTTCTAAAATGAAAGAAAATATTTTTAGTTTTAAATTTTTATTCGGGATTTTCAAAAGAACGACTTCTAAAGAAGGAATTAAAGGAATTAGAGGATCTTTTTTTTTGGATTTATGAAAATTAAGGGTCTCAAAGAAAAAAAATTCTTACGGAGAAAGGAAAGGAAAATATTTTTGGATTTTTAAAAATTGAGGGCCAGAACCGATGAAGTTTGCCTACGTATCTCATCCAGTGAGAATCAGACCCGCGTAGTTCTGTCGGTTTTGACGGAACAAAGAAAACATGACTTTTTGCAAACATTTGCTTATTTTCTTTCTTTTTCTTTTTCTTTTTTTTTTTTTTGAAATTTTTGCAGAGTTTCAAATTATTCAAATACCTACTTCTCACTCTTGTTCTTTTTTCGATTTTTCCTTTCTTTTTTTCTTTTCTTTCCCTATTTCAGAAGCCAGTCAAACATGCAAGCCAAAACAAACTGATACGCAAGTGGCACATAAGATGCATCAGGATGGTCTTTTAAATTGGGTACAACTGTCCTAGATGGACCAAACTCCTGTGTTGAGTCCCCAAAGTCAAATGCACATGATGCAAACAATTGTTCCTACTAGGGATCCGACATGAGGCTATGTCATTCTAAGTTTGAACCCTGGGGTGTATTGTTCTAGACCTGGCTTACCCGAGCGGACAACTCGAGCCGAGGGGAGCAGCGTACCGAGAATACAGAAGCTTCACCGGCTTTCAACTTGTCTGAACCTCGTTCTTAAAATTGGAATATGACTCTAATAGAAAAGAAGTCACACAAAGTGCACACTTCCCAGATGATGTAGAAGACTCAAAGAGAAGAGGGTTTCGGCACAATTTATATATAGTCCAAATAATATCAAAGCAGTAAAAGCGACATTTAGCACATTAGGTTTAAACATTTAAAATCAGACAATAATGAAAGCTAAATATAACAGTTATTCTAATCTCAAATTCTGAACCCTGAACCAGAGATTCAGGGTTCCATTCCCCAGCAAAGTCGCCAGAGTTGTCATTCCTCCTTTTCCCCCGTAAGGGTGGGATAAGGAAGTTTTTCCAATTAAAGTGATATTATTAGATTTTGAGATTTTTTTATTAATTTTCAGAGTCGTCACCCGGATTTTTTACGGTGTTTCGGGACACCATTTATTAATTGAAATCCCAAATCGAGGAAATTTTTGACTCTGTTAAAAATGTCTGCGAACCAGAAATCCGGGTAAGGAATTCTGTTAACCTGGGAGAAGGTGTTAGGCACTCCCGAATTCCGTGGTTCTAGCACGGTTGCTTAACTATTAATAATTTTCCTAATTATCTGATTAATTACGTTTTTTGGAACCTATTGTGCATTTTTTAAACTTTTAAACCGCTTTTAATTATTTATGGAATTTGTTTGAACAAGTCGATATGTCGCGCACTCGTTTGTTTTGGTACATGTTGCAAACCGCACCACATGAAATGCACCCGCAATTTACGACATGTTTATTTTAATATTAATCGAAGTTATGGTCGGGTCACATGAAATGCACACTCGAATTTGGACTTACGGTTTTGTACACATTGTGAATCGCGCCACGTGAAACGCACCCGCTATTTACAACGTGTTAAATTTTATTATTATTCGAATTTATGGTCGGGTCACATGAAATGTGCACCCGAATAAGATTTACGTATCGTGTCACGACCCGAAATCCCACCTTCGGTCCATGACTGCAACTAACGGCGAACCCGCTAGACAAGCCTACGTTTGAACTAAATAAAACTCATTAACAACTAAAACGAACAAGATAACTAAGGCATCGATGGTCCGCAATGTTAAGGTTAACAAATAACCAAAATATAACATAGCAATTTCGAAATAAAACCCATATACAAATCCCAGAACTGGTGTCACATACTCACGAACTGTCTAAGAGATTACTAAAACAAAGGTCTGAAAATAAGTACATAGGACTGTCTTTGAAATATAAAGTAAGACAGAGATGAAAGTGGAGAGTAGAAGGTGACGCCAAGGCCCACGAACGTCTGCGGGTCTACCTCGGTGTCTCCTGTATGAACTGATGAGATGCTACGACCCTCAGTGATCACCGGGTCCGGCTGCGTAGTCTGCACAACATAAAGAAGTGCATGTGTAGCATCAGTANGAGGCTAGGACCGACAACAATATATGTACCTGTGCAATGCTATATAATAACAGGGAAAATGTCGACGGAAATAAGCAAGTAAGACAGGTACGGGGAGAACATGCTGGGGGTAAAAAGGGGCACCAAAATGCTAGCACGGTAGAACAGGGCAATAACTGAAATGTAAGGATAAAGGCAGGAATTTAACTTCTTAAATAGATAATGAACAACATAAGGCACGGCATGTCCCCTCGTGCATAACCTCACAATCACTCGGCACGGAATGTCCCTCGTGCGTATATAATAACACTCGGCACGGAATGTCCCCTCGTGCATATATAATAACACTCGGCACGGAATGTCTTCTCGTGCGTATATAATAATCAGTGATCAATAAGGCATGTCCCCTCGTGTGATAAGTAACGAAAAGTCGGCACGGCATATCCCCCCGTGCGACAAATAATAAAAACAAAGCAACAATATAATGTGAAAGTCAACATTAAGAAGTCTCAAGTGCATGGAAATGCTCAATAAAATTCTATTGTCCCGGCAAGGAGAAACCATCAATTACAAACTCAACAAATGCCCGACAAGGGTCTCAGCTATAACCAACCTCGCATCAGAAATACAATTTCACAGTGTAAGCCTCAACTGAAACAAATAACTCAATAACTCCCCACGTCATGAAACAACATCAAGGTATCACTACTAATTCACCAAGTACTCATAGTGCGGGGAATATTAAGAACACGGTAAATTTCATCACAATTGACTCACGGGCATGCTTGACCGCAACATATAGGCAATCGTCACCACGCCTATACGTTGGACATGAGTTACACATAGCAAATAAGACTCTCTACCTAATCCCTCAAGCTGAGGTTAGGCCAAACACTTACCTCGGATCCAAAAATGCAAGTCAAGCCTCAATCACAACCTTTCCTTTAGAATCCGACTCCGGAATGGTATTATCTAGACATCAACCCAAGTATATCAATAATGGCTCAATAAATCAAACCCATGGCCTAATTATATATTTCAATGCATTCTTCATAAGTTTCCAAAATTTGACCCCGGGCCCGCTTTGTCCAAACACGAGGCTCGGACCAAAACCCGATCACCCACAACCCCACGAGTTAGAATATATAATTTTTTTTAAGGTTCGACCCCAAATTAAGGTTGAATCACCCAAAATTCTCAAAAACCCAACTCTACCTAAAATCCCTAATTCCTACTTTGATTCCATGTTTTTAGCCCTAGATTCTAGTGATTGATCAAGGAAAATGGTAGAGATTACAGTTAGGATCACTTACCCAAGTGGATATTGAAGAAAACTTGCTTGAGGATCGCCTATGGGGTCTTGGAGAGGAAGAAGATGGTGAAAAAGTGATAATCCCGTAATAGTATTCTGTTTTTGACTTAAGGACTTAACTGGGCGATTTTCTTCATTGCGATCGCAAGAAGAGGGCTGCGATCGCGGAGAGTCTGGTCCTAACTCACTGTGATCGCAGAAGAGGAGTCGCGATCACGGAGCATATCTTAGCTGACCCTATGCGATCGCAGGAAGAGGTTTGCGATCGCGGAACACTAGGACTGTAACACCCCGGAAACATTTCTAAGTGTTTTAAGACCATTAAGAAGATTGACCGATGATAATGATATCAATTCGGGTATGAACAAGACTGGTAATTTGAATGATATAAATTTATCATGACCATATATGTACGAGGTGCATTAAAAATGGTTTAGGGTCTAAGAAAAGCCCTAAGGCTAAGTCAAGTTGAAAATTTTATAATGGGATAAAGTTTCAAGTGAGTTTGCACAAGATCTAACTTCAAACGATCATAACTCTCAATATATGAAGTGTTATATGGTTTATAACCTATCAAATGAAATCTCTTTGAGTCTAGTTTCCAACGCTTCAAACCGTTTGTCATTCGGACATTCCTACACAAAGTTATGATCAAATTACCAAACGCTGAAAAAATATGATCCTGTGAAAGTGATTATGCGATCGCATATCAATTATGCGGTCTGCATACTTGATATGTGACCGCAAAATAGGTCGCAGAGTGCTCCAGAACTGCCCAGTTTTGGCCACTGAGTTATGCGACGTGTATGCGATCCGCAGCCCCATTCTGCGACGCATTATGCGATTGCAGACCTTGTTTCGGGGGCTTAATCTCCCTATTTTCACAACCCGGCCCCGTTTTGATAAATAGGCTTTGGGGTTTATTTTGGGGTGATTTTCTGAGCATTGTAGAGAGAGGTGAGAGCTTTTTTTAGAGAGGAGGAGGAAACCCAACATTCAAATCATCTAATCTTGCATCAATCTTCAAGAATCAAGAAACCCAATCACAAGATCTTCATCTAAGAGGTAAGGATTTCTACCCTAGTCTTTAATTTCGAGTTTGGGTGGGTAGACATGGGTGATTAAGAGTATGATTCTTGGGTGTAAGAGTATTATAAATACATGTAATTATAAACAAGGTTTGTGGGAAGATTGTTGAGTTCAAATGGGTAAAGATTGGGTTGACAGTGGTAAAAATCTTCAAAGTCCTTAATTGATGATTTGAGGGGTCATATGTGATCGGATTTTGATAAATTTGGTATGTATAGACTCGTGAGTGACTAAGGATTTCAGTTTTGTAATTTTTGTCGGATTTCGAGACGTGGGCCCAAGGGCCTGGATTTTAGCCAATTTTAGATTTTTGAGCTAAATTTGATATCTTTCTATTGGAATTCGTTCCTCAAACATAATTTGATGATAAGAAATCTGAACTTGATAGATTTGGAGCCTTCAGAAGTTGATTCGAGAGGCAAGCGTATCGCAAAATTGTTCCGGGCTAGTTTTGAGGTAAGTAATGTCTTTAAATCCTGTCCTGAGGGTATGAAACCCCGGACTATGCACCCTTTCACGGGTTTTGAGATAAAAAGGTGGAAACTTTGGAACATGTTTCCTACTTAGGTGACTATTGAGTTGCGAAACCGATTTTTAAGCCTTTGCTTAAATAGTATTTATATATTATGATATATTTTGGGTTGTAAGCCATGTTTGGGGCCTAGTGCCGATTTGTTTACCCCTTGGGGGATGTTTTTACTATTTTCCTCACTGATATGTTATGATTTTTTCACTCAGTCTTTTCTGTGAAATTATTTTGACACTCAAAGTATTTTGATACTATTTGTTGAAAAATGAAACACTGCTTTTGGGTCGAGAACCCGGTATATTATGGCCTGAAGGGCAAATTGAGAGTGTCTGACTGAGTGAGGGTGCTGGCCTATATTGTGAGGATGGTATGATATGAGTGAAGCTGCTGGCCTACATTGTGAGGATGATATGATATGAGTGAGGCTGCGGGCCTATATTGTGTGTGAATTATGCCATGTTGTGGCTTATTATCGCACCTGGGCTGTAGGAGCCCCTCCGGAGTCTGTAACACACCCCCAGTGAGCGTCAATACTGAATGAGTGATGCCCGCGGGGCTTATAAAGAGTGACTGTGAGGATGCCTGATGAGCAGAGTGATTGTGAGGATGCCTGATGGGCAGAGTGACTGTGAGGATGCCTGATGGGCAGAGTGACTGTGAGGATGCCTGATGGGCAGAGTGATTGTGAGGATGCCTGATGGGCAAAGTGATTGTGAGGATGCCTGATGGGCAATGGTTACGATAAATGATTTTTGCCCAAGGGGCAGTTTTATTAAGATTTTTACTGAGTTTTCGAACTATGATTTACTTCGTCTTCAAACTGGTTTTTACTGAAAATTTTATTGAGTTACATCGATATTGTACTTGTTTCCAAAGAATTTCTGGAAACTGATTTCAAAATTATTATTTGATGAATACTACATGGTGACTTGGTGTTTTACTGGTTTTGTGGAATTGTGTANCAAGGTAGCTGTCCAGCGTCCACAGCTTCTCCATTTCCCTTCCCTATTTAGTCTTACCATTAGCAGAGTTAGATTTATTTATTCTTAGATGCTCATGACTATTGACTCCAGTTCTTGGGAGGTTGTTTAGAATATTATATGTTATGTTTGCTTGCTTATTATTTAATTGTGAACTATTTTAATTGAACAAAAGCGTAGCAATGTAATGGTTGGCTAGCCTAGTTCCACGATAGGCGCCATCATGGCCAGTTAGGATTTGGGGTCGTGACAAGTTGGTATCAGAGCTCTAGGTTACATAGGACTCAACGGTCATGAGCAGGTTCAGTAGAGTCTTGCGGATCGGTATGGAAACGTCTGTACTTATCTTCGAGAGGCTGCAGAACCCTTAGGAAACATTCCACATTCTTGAATTCTTATCGTGCGAATCCATTTATTCATCCAAAAGCGTAACTCTTTGAATTCCTTTCATGTATTCGAATTCGCACACGAGCGCTTGGTATCAGTTGTGCGTCGTCGGCTTGTGACTTCCAGGGATGAGATGTGACTTTTAACATGTTAATAATGGTCCGGTCGGAAGGACTTGAGGTCGTATTTTGTCTGTGGCTTGAGTGTTGATATTTCATTTGGGTGAGCACATGTGTTGAGGGACTTATATGTTCATTTGTGTCCTTACTGATGGAACCTTGTGACTAGATGACTACGTGGTGAGTGTGCTTGACAATTAGATGTGTTCAGGTTGTTTGATTGTGACAAAATGAATTGGCGGGAGATGTGGCAAGAGCCATTGATTATTTGCCTTATGTATTGAGTTATAATATGGGTTCGAGTTATGAGTAGTGAAGGACCTCTCATGTAGTTAGTTATGCAGTGAAGTGGGTTTTCCTGTTATGTTCTGAGATCCCGATGATGTCTTTTGAGCTTACCAATGCTCCAGTAGCATTCATGTATTTGATTGCCGGTGTATTCAACCGTATTATAACTCCTTTGTTATTGTATTTATTGACGGCATCCTGCCGTACTCTAGTAGCCAGAGATAGCATACTCGGCATTTGATGATGGTATTACAAGGATATATGGAGGAGAAGGTGGTGCGAAGTTCTCCAAGTGTGAATTTTTTGCTCAGTTCAGTAGCATTCTTGGGACACATGGTGTCCAATGAAGGTATTCATGTGGTCAGTCGAGTGGGTGAAGAGTTTCCAGAAGCTCAAGATTCCTAGATCACAGCCCCAGTGTTAGTATTGCCATCAGCTTCAGGTTTTTATACCGCTAAATGGGATGTCTTGGGGGCAGGCAGTGGTTGTGTTCTAATTTAGCAAGGTATAGTAATTGCGTGATGGCTATGATTTTCAGAAGTGTATAGGGAGATAACATTTTGAGATTAAGCAGGTAGGGGTATCTCCTGCGGGTTGTCTCGAGGTGTGTGACCCTTATGTTTATCTAAAGCAAGTTCTTTTCTACCAGTAAATGATGTATGTTGTAAATTGAGTTTAGCTCGCTTGTGGGAGTTGGCATGATCATTACAATGGCGAGTGCAAGATTTGCATACGAGTTGAGGGTTAGATGGTTTGGGTCATATGTGCGTATGAAGGATTTAGTTGAATCCCACCATAGTATGGTGGCAGTGATAATGTGTGGGCATCGTGAGTTATTGTTTGTCTTGATCTTTGGATTTGATCCAAGTGGGGGAGTCTGCTAATGATAAGTCGATTAAATGATTATGTGTTGTTTTGATTTCGGTTCGAGGTATGTTGGTGAATGAGTTATGACCCACAGAGGCGGAGTTTGGGAATGACTCGAGTGATGGAAATTCTTTGATACAGGTTGTAGTGCACTCTATGGATAGTGGAATTCATTGAATGATGGAGTTGTACTAGTAAGTGTAGGGTGTGCAATGTATGAGTGTGCTTGTTGATTCAAGGGTGTGGACTACTTTCCTAGTATATGGGTTGCAAGCGGGGTCATGTCGTTTTATTTACTTGGTTAGTGTAATTGAAATTTCATAGAGTAAATGACGTTCGAGAATGGTTCAGACGGATTTAAGGTTATATGTAGCGATCGAGGATCTTCAAGGTGTGAGAAGGGCTAGAACTGAGATTTACGGGGAAGGTGTCAAGTCTTGTAGTGTATTTGCATTATCATGGATTCTAACCATCAGTATCAGGAAAGTGAAGGTCATGACTTTAAATTCGCAGGAAGTCTCTTCAGGGTAAGTATTTATAATAGGATGCTTTTGGGAGACATTTGAGGGAGTACTCAACGGCTTATGAGCCTTAGACTGTATATTTTATGCTCGGGTTTCGTGCGGTGAGTCTGGATTGAGGATTGCGGTATTATAGCAAGAAGAAATATCAATTCGAAGGTAAGTCAGAAGGAACTTGGATAAATAGGACAGCTTGGTAGTAGGTCGGATCGGCATGATAAGGGATATGGTTAGTTTTTTTTGGGTGTATATAAGGTAGTGAGTTGTTACAGGTGTTTATTAGCAATTCTCTTGGAATTTGGTGGCATGCGTAGCTTGGTTGAGTTAGAAGGATTCAGTCCTGGCGGTTTGGTGTTGTACAAATGTGATTCGGGAGTCCTTTATGATTTCTACCACGGTTGGAGATGTATATTTCTACTGGCGTGAGGGCCATGTGATGTATAGTGATTTTGCTTCTAAATGGGATCAATGGAAAGTTCTTGGCTAGTTGGGTACGTAGTTGTTTGTGGATAGGAAGGGATCATGAAGTTCTCATGTTTATCATAGGATGCATGGTGTATGATGTATTTTGTGTATAGTGGAGATTGGCATATGTGAGGCCACGATTAAGTTCTGGAAGGAAGGTCAGAACTGGAAGTTTCAGATGATTAGGTAAAGGATACCACTATTGGGTGGTTGGATGAGAGTATACATTCATAAAGGACAATGTGCTTAAGGCAATGTGTTTGAGTAAGGGTGCATCATTGGTGTTACGGCACTCTTTTGTTGGATCAACTGTTGATATTCAAGTTTGTTTGGTGGAACGTAGGAATTATGGGGGTATCCCTCGTGGGATGATAAAGTATTAGGGGTGTGTTATATATTAAGTGGTGGAATTGGGACCAGATATGGTAAATTGTGCGCTTCATGGACCTTGAGACTAAGAGTTCTAATAAACAGATCATTTCTGTGGTTGCGAAAGGGTATAACAAGATGCCAATTTGAGGTTAACCATGTGGGTTATCTCATGCGGAATAATCTACGTAGGTGTGTTCCTTATAATGTTGAGTAGAGAGTTTCTTTTCTACTAACAGGGTGTATGTGTTGAGATTTGAATTTGACTCTAGTCGAGAAAGTTGAATTGATTGTCACGAGAATGAAGGCGAGCTTAGTAGTTGAATTGAGGTATTTTATGGTTTGTGTTACCTAAGCTTGTAAAGAATTTTTGTTGAACTAGCTGTAGTAATATGGCAATACTCTTGGTTTTTATTACCTGTGTGGCCTAGTCGAATTAGAGGAATTTAGTTCTAATAACTTGATTATGAGGAAATGGATTTCCAAGTGCTTGATGGTTTAAACCAGATATTTTCTACCGGTATGGGGAACGTGTTGTGTATTGTGAGTTCCTGTATGTTTCTTTCATTATCGATGGTGTACGAAGGTTTTGGAGCGAGGTTCTGTTTAATGTGGGGTTTCCTACTAGTACTTGGTTGGTTTGAGTTGTTATGGTGATCGAGAACGGTGTTGCGAGTATACGAGTTGTGTAGTATGTTATGCGGTCATATCTGGGGTTATTGTTATGGCTTGACATAGTTTGTTCAGACTTATATAGTGTGTGGATATGAGATTCGGGTCTGGAAAAGAATTCTGGATGTTCGAAATTGGGCTCCAAGGATTTTTGGGGGTAAGGTTAAAGTAATGCTTATTATTTGCTACAATGGGTTTAATGTGTTTCGGAATAATTGATTCCAATTTTTATGAATTATATGCCCTACAGGTATGAGGTTCGTTATGCGTTATGAAAAATATTTACGAAATTTATTGATAAGAAGGAAGAAAGGAAATTGAAAACTGCAATTGGCACAATGTGAAACATACTTGTGATATGGAGTGAGGACGAGATCCTCGTAATTTTTTTTATAATGTGAAATATTTAAACCGGGATGCAAGCTGCCGTGGAGGTTATGTAAGGACGAGGTCCTAGTGGTAAAATATTTATGAGTTTAAAATTTCCCTTTGTAAAGTTTAATTTGTACGATAATATTAAATGGGAGTCATGCATGTTAGGTTGATTTGATAATTCTTGTATATTTTATGTTAATATTCAGCCATTTTCGTGCTGTAAACATTGAGTTTTAGCTTATGAGATGAGTTCCCATGTGGTGTTAAATGTGACTCATTAATCCGAGTAAGTAATCATGACGTCTTCATGCCTCACATTCTGTTGTCAGTATTGTAAAAGATTTGAAATGAGGTGGTGGTTAATATGAGATTTATTGATGATGTTGGAATTAATTAGGAATAACTATTAAGACCAGAGATGTGGTTATGATCATACATATGATGCGTTTCATGTCAAGATATCATTGTGATAATGTCGGGCTTGTAATGCGGAGATTGGTGTTATTGATATACTTGTGGTGCTTTGTTGGGTTGTGAACATGTTGTTAGGAGTTGTTTTGGTGTTACTCTGACAGGTGGATAGGCCCAATTGCAGGGGAGACTCTGCCGAAATTTTTGAAAAATTTGAGAGTTAGCCAAATTTTGGGGCCTTAAGAAAGTTGAAATGTTGGAAGGATATCTAAGATCTATATGAAGTCGAGAATAATAAGAGATGATGGTTAAAGTGAAAAGAGGATAATGTTGTGCCTAATCATGACTTGTAAAACATTCGAGGACGAATTTTCTTGAGTGGGGGAGAATGTAACACCCCAGAAATATTTCTAAGTGTTTTAAGACCATTAAGAAGATTAACCGATGCTAATGATATCAATTCGGGTATGAACAAGACTGGTAATTTGAATGATATAAATTTATCATGACAATATATGTACGAGGTACATTAAAAATGGTTTAGGGTCTAAAAAGAGCCCTAAGGCTAAGTCAAGTTGAAAATTTTATGATGGGATAAAGTTTCAAGTGAGTTTGCACAAGATCTAACTTCGAACGAGAATAACTCTCAATATATGAATTGTTATATGGTGTATAACCTATCAAATGAAATCTCTTTGAGTCTAGTTTGCAATGCTTCAAACCGTTTGTCATTCGGACATTCCTACATAAAGTTATGATCAAATTACCAAAAGCTAAAAAAATGTGATCCTGTGAAAGTGATTATGCGATCGCATATCAATTATGCGGTCCGCATACTTGATATGCGACCGCAAAACAGGTCGCAGAGTGCTCCAGAACTGCCCAGTTTTGGCCACTGAGTTATGCGACGTGTATGCGATCCGCATACCCATTCTGCGATGCATTATGCGATCGCAGACCTTGTTTCGGGGGCTTAATCTTCCTATTTTCATAACCCGACCCCGTTTTGATAAATAGGCTTTGGGGTTTATTTTTGGGTGATTTTCTGAGCATTCTAGAGAGAGGTGAGAGATTTTTTGAGAGAGAAGGAGGAAACCCAACATTCAAATCATCTAATCTTGCATCAATCTTCAAGAATCAAGAAACCCAATCACAAGATCTTCATCTAAGAGGTAAGGATTTCTACCCTAGTCTTTAATTTCGAGTTTGGGTGTGTAGACATGGGTGATTAAGAGTATGATTCTTGGGTGTAAGAGTATTATAAATACATGTAAGTACATACAAGTTTTGTGGGAAGATTGTTGAGTTCAAATGGGTAAAGATTGGGTTGACAATGGTAAAAATCTTCAAAGTCCTTAATTGATGATTTGAGGGGCCATATGTCATCGGATTTTGATAAATTTGGTATGTATAGACTCATGAGTGAGTAAGGATTTACGTTTTGTAATTTTTGTCGGATTTCGAGACGTGGGCCCAGGGACCCGATTCTAGCAAATTTTGGATTTTTGAGCTAAATTTGATATCTTTCTATTGGAATTCGTTCCTTAAGCATAATTTGATGATAAGAAATCTGAACTTGATAGATTT